>JAYMTA010001935.1:0-18141 GCA_036897625.1 Pelargonium cotyledonis | reverse complement strand
CCTTTTTGCGACGGATTGTTCGTCGTAAATATCCGTCGTAAAATGACAGATTTACGACGGAATTTCATCGTAAATTCCGTCGCAAACAGGCATTTTTCTTGTAGTGAAATGAGTTTCTCGTGATGCTTAAACGCTCGTTCCGAGACGAAGATGCGTGGGTCATGAACCGGCACCTCGTCTTGATCCTTGGGCGTGTCGGGAAACTAATCCTAAGGGGTGGAACGGCCCTACGAATCTCTTCCCAAGAAAAAGCCTCACTTAGGTTCTCTTTAATGGGGACATCATAGTCATCATCCTCAACCCCCAATGAGGGAGAATATGCTAACTCAATGGGATCATCTGCGAAGTTAAAGAACATTGTTCTCGTGCTCCTTGTAGAACGTCTAGACATTGGAGGGTTGAAGAAGAAGATTTTGAAAATTGAAAGACGGATTTCAAAAAAATCACGCAAATGCTTACCAAATTGGAAGATTCTACAAATAAAAGAGTAGGAAAGATGGAACCTTGCACCTGGTAGACTTGGAAGAGAGCTTCAATGGAGTCTTCTATGGAGTTTCCTTGTTGCTTGGAGAAGAAAGCTTCAAAGTTGAATAATGTAATTTAGGTTTGGGAGTTCTAAATTTTATAGGAGAGAGTCTGATTTTCAAAACCTACATAGACTAGGTTAAGGAAATAAAACAAATCCCCCAAACTTCCCCAAAAATCTCTCCCAAAACCTACATTTCAGAAAATTAGAAATAAGTTGCAGACTCGGCACCGCAGCGCAAATAGGATTATGTTGCGGCATGGTATTGTTTACGTATTAAGACACTGTGGTGAAATAGGCTTCACACCGCGGCGTAACTGTCGGGTTAACTTATTCAATCTTCCACAAGTCTTAGTACGGCGCAGTGTAAATCGGCGTGGACTCAGTTCCACTTTTTCACACTTCGTTTCATCATTCTTTGACAAATTTTATTGAAACTAAAAGCATATTGTGTTGCCTCTTAGCCAACGCATTTGTTTAACATCGTTTGCTCGACTCAAATGGCCCTCAAAAGACCCAAAAATTACCTATAAAAAGGTGTCAAATCACCATCTCGACTTCACAAATTATTTTAAGCCTTGAGCTCGAGCATGAGTCAATTCACATGGCTTATCCTCTTCCTCATCTTCACTATCCGAGGGTGAAATTTTGAAGAAAAAACTTTCAGCCCCAACTCGAAGATCAGGTTGTTTACCCTCGAGATCGATACGAGCCTTTGCAGTGTCCAAGAATGGCCTTCCTAATATTATCGGTAGCTTAGAATTGGGCTCATTATCAATCACAACAAAATCAACGGGTAAAATGAACTTCCCTACAGTTACCAACACATCTCGAGCAACTCAACTTGGATGCACGACCGAACCATCAATGAGTTCTATCTTGTTGGATGCTTGTTAGAGTTTTCCCATGCCCAAAGTTTTATATATTTTAAGCATTTGATGTTGTCTGCTACTCCGGTGTCACACAAACCTCGAGACCAATGGTCCATACCGAGTTTTCATGTCAACGCAAAACGTTCAGGGTCTTTCTTCTTGTCTACCTTCACTAGATCATGAAGGGGCTTCACCAACTTCCTTAGGCTGGGCTTGCTCTTCCTCCCCCCAACTGTTATGCCAACCGTGACTAACATACTTGTTTAGAGTCGGAGGCTTCGGGATTGATTGTGTCACTTGGAAGTGCACCCGGTTGCCTCGTACTTATTGTTCGGTCCAATTGGTTGACTTGAGTTTCAAGATTTCTTACGGCGACCTCAATGTCCTTCCGTGAAGTTTGCATCTTCATGATCATGGCACATGTCTTTCCTTTATCTCACAAATATGTAGCGATGAAGACTTGCAACGCCGCCTCGGTACTCTGAGGTAGTGGGAGTTGGGGAGGGGAAGCGTTTTTTTAGCCTCTCTGCCTTATCATCATTTGAACTTGGTTAATTGGTCTATTAAATCCATGATGAGCATGATTTATACTCATTTTTTCTAGAGGGTTGAGCACATTTTCGGAGTTCACATAGTTGAGGTTTGGATGATTTCTCCAATTAGGATTGTACCTCTCGATATACGGACTACTGTCTTTTCTGCCTTTGTAGTTCAATGAATCAACATTCTTGGGACAATCTAAATAAGTGTGATCTTCACCATATCCGGCGCATGGACTACTTTGCAAGGGGGTTGTGTCACCTTGAATAGAGTCATCTGGAGCCCTGCTTGAAGATCAGTTAATTGCCTTTGTTGATGCTACTACAAGGTAGCCTGAGCTTACTGCCACTGTATGAAGTCTTGCTACAAAATAGTGCAAGGCACTGAATTTGCCGGTCCTTCAGAGTTGGAGGCATCAGGGAGCTCCCCAAGTGGATGATTTAGGGTTTGTACCATCTCAAGATCATCTGTTGCTGATATAAAAAAAACCATCTCAAGATCATCCAATGTATCCTTATTCTGACGAACAGTCGTCGTCATATTATCATTCAGGGCTAAAGGACCATGACCTCCACTTGTCCCTATCTTAGCAGACAGAGTATTGGCACCTTCTCTAGTGTTAACTTCCTCGGGGTTCTCGTTTACCATACTGGATCATTTGCCCTTTGAAGTTTCCTTCTTCCTTGTCCGAAAAATCCTTTCGGGTTCTAGATTGAATGCTAAGGGTTGACCGTGACGTCTGCCATGAACAGTGCTTTGCATACTGCTTTAAATAAGATCAACTAACACTAGAGGAAAGAAAACTACAATCTAGAAAAAACATTTACCGTACACCTTTGTTACCTAGAAACGACGCCAAAAACTTGGTGCAATTTTCTAAAGTGTATCGGAGTCGCGCAAGTAATATAGAAATATGGTAAGTTCCGAGTATCTCATCTCCATAGGGAAAAATGGTGGTAATGGAATCACTAGGTTGTAGCTATTTACACTAGGCAAGAAACGTAAATGGTGGATGAGTGTGTGATTTGGTTGTGAGAATATAAATTGCAATAAAGTGAATGACAAGAATTAAAGCAAGAGTAAATCTCGGTTTTCCTTCCCTAATTTGACTAGGTTTTCGCTCCCCTTCATGCCCAAACATCGGGATAATGGCCTAAAAACTCTAGAACACTAAATCATAGTATTTTAGGCACAAATGAGCGGAAATTAGTATAAAATGGATAAAAATACACCAAAGTCAAAATATGAGTTGGTTGTGTGCAAAAATATGTTTTTTTGAGTAAATTATGCACAACCGAGGCAAATGCTAGGCAAATTGTGAGTAAAATGAGTCATGCATTGCATAATTTAGGGTTAAATAACACGTAGAAATACGAGTTATTATTTTAGACAACATAGGATCTAATGGTTGACCCAAATGTAATGGATCACAACATACCTACCTCAACAATACTTCAAAAATATTATGAATGTACAATCCAAATTGGATTAGAAAGGAACCAGAGACATTTTACCTGATTAGAAAAGTAAATTACAAATCAGAGTGGTTACAAACTCATAAATATCCCATACCCACTAAAGTGTAAGGTATGGTTCCACCTGCAGTGTTCTACTTTAGAGGTACATATTCTACACTGTAGACTTAAGTATCTTTTTTTTATCAACAAGCAATACTTTGTAATAATAATTCAAAGAATTTACAAATTACGAGTAAGCCTAAACAAAGGCTTAAGAACAAAAAAATCTCCATGTATAGGATATGATACAAATGAAAAAGACATTACAAGGATTGGATAGCCTTGGTTCAAGCTGTAATTGTGAGAAGACGAGGATGCAAAGATGTATGCCATATGAAAAAATTAAGCACTGGATGATTCAAACCGTGTACGCTTGATCCGATTGGAGCTTATTGAACGTAGCTTTGATCCTTGCAATCCAAAATTACGAATAAATCAGGTTGACGCAACGCAACGTAGCAATCCATTGGGCCCAACCTCCATGGAAGAAAAAGCATATGGCCATTCATAGAGTGATCTTGCCATTGTGTTAGAAAAAAAAAACATAAATAACCCATCACCTAATAAGAATAGACAACCACTAGGATGGTGTGGTTGGGAGAGCATTGACAATAGATCACCAGACTCTTTCGTCAAGGAAACATTGAGATGAGATGTTTTCCATAGTTGTTAACCATTCAGAGAATCGTCAGGGACATGAGTGATCGCCTGAGTTCCCGCCAAGGCCGATAAACGAATTTGGATGGATGATGACATCCATATGCTTCTCATGTTTGGTATGGTGAAATCCTCATCTTATGTATTTTGAGAGTAGGCGACGCTGACATTTGGTTCTGAGATTAACTTTTCCATGCCTTTTCTTTTATGATGGGCGTAGCAGCCACTAACAATCCACGGGAATAAAGCCATCCTCTCCGGGAAAGTGACTTTAAGTTTAGGTTGCTACTTCTCGACATTGTTTCGATGAATAGTATCTAGTATGAGGTAATCGGGTTCATTTGATATGGCTCCTAATTCCTGGCAAAGTTTTCATAAATTTTCGGCTTATGAGATATCAGTTTTTTATTTATTTAACTTTTTTATGTTCTACGCTATTTTTTCGCACGTTTAGGGTTTTTCTTTTTCAGTGAGGTCGGTTGTAAGAATTAAGGTAACTATGTGGTGATAATAAAGGAACAAAGGTGTGTTGAAATGGGAAGCACACAAATTGTCGCATCGGATTCTCTAACATTATTTATTGCTACAAAATTTGGGGAGTCCAAAGGAGCTTTCTCTGAACATGCACTGCATTGGTGAGTGTGTTTTGTTGTTGTTTCATTGATAATTAAATTTGTCTCTTCAGAATCCACAATCGTTTCCACGTGTCTCAAGAAGGCGAGCTGACTTTACTGTTCTAGCTAGTTTTGATGCTCAGTACTGTGATTGCTCCGATTCTCGATGATCGACGACATCAGAGAATTTTTCCAAGGAGCAAGATCGAGAACAGAGACTTCTTTCCCTTGACGCACTCAATCGATCTATGTACTGCTCTGTTGATTAACCTCCGTCCAATTGCACTGATACCTTGTTGTTGTTGAGTTCATTGATTTGTACGGGTAAGAAAGCGATTCTCACCTTGAGCCTCACATTCAAGCGAAGACGGTCCACATCAGTTGTATGTACTAGTGCGTAGCCGAAGTCCAAATTTATGACTACATGGGTGCCCTCCTCAATCATCAGAACTATCCCACAAAAATTTGCCAAGTTGAAAATGCTATTTTCACATCAAAAGGGAATACCCTTCCTCAAAGACCTAGTTTTGCAAGCTATGTTTGTAAGGTAATGGGTCATTTAGACTAAAAACTCGATGTGTCAATATGATCATATAAAACCAGGACCTTCTTTATATCAACATTCTACTTGGTGAGATCCCAATTTCTAAGTAGTAAAATTTTAAATATTTTTATAATTAATTTAACAAGAAGGTTAAAATTTGAACGATGATGACTGATTTGGTCCAAATATATTTTTAGTCTATTTATTAAGTTGGCCCATAAGTTAATTTAATGAATATATATTATGGTCCACTTTAGATAGTGTGGGGTCCGTTTTGATTATTTTACCAGTATAAAACAATAAATGAGTTACTAACCATCAAAATCGATCGGTCAGCACAATTAGATAAAATAAAAAACAATTTTATATCGACATTCTACTTGAGAGATCTCAATTCCCATATAGTACCAATTAAAACTTTGTTTATATTGAACTGAACAAGAAAGTTAAAATTTAAAGTGTGACGACTAATTTGGTTCAAATTATATAATTCATAGACTAAGTTTCCTAATTACATAGTTTAACAATTATTATGGTCCGCTTTAGATAGTTTGGGGGACCATTTTAGATATTTTGCCAATATAAAACAAAATTTGAGTTAACATCTATGATATTATTTTATTAATTGCTCCAACATAATATATGTATATAAGTAACCTCCAATCGCACAGAGTTAAACAATACAATAATAAGCAGAAAACACAAAGGCAAAGATGGTGGGAAAATTACATCTTGTTCTTTGATTTGTAGTTATAGTTGTTGTTTTGGTTAGTCATTGGGTGTATAAATGGATGAATCCGAAATGCAATCATAGAAAACTCCCACCAGGTTATATGGGATTCCCAGTTATTGGTGAAAGCATTGCTTTCTTCTCTTCTCATTGTTTGGAGGGCATGCCACCTTTTATTAGGTATTACAACTTTTACACACACAAGTTGAGCTACACAGCATGAAGTACCTCTATTCTTTTTTTTTCAAAATACCATCTCATATTGTCGACAAGGATGATCATGCCCAAGACCTCAAAGGGAATCTAAGGCGCTTAAACCGCTTGGTCCAACATGTCTTAACTTATATTATACTTTCTTTAATTTGTTGTCTTGAGGTCATAAAAATTGAGAGTTTTATTTATATAATACTCGGTTTACTTTAAAATAATTGTCTATTAATTTTTAGGTATTTATTAAAATTAAGGACACCTTTAGTCCGTTGCTTATAAAAAAAAGAATTAAATAGTTAGAATTGATTATTAGGATAATTACGCATGATCACCCTATGTTTTAAAAGTTGACAACTAACTATTTTATCTTTTCATTAATAGTGTAAAATGAAAAATGTAACAAAAAATCACTAACTTCGTCAACTAAAATGGCCAAATGACCATTTTACCCTCAATTTTACTTCAAAAATTTAAATATATGCCATTGAAATTAGAAAAATTAAAAAATGAGAAAAAATAAAGAAAAAAATCATAACTTCTTTTTTGATAAGCGACGGGACAGCAGGCTTGTGAAAAGGCCAGTGTTTCTCAATTCCCTAGTGGGGGAGTCACCCTGTTAGATGTTAATTTTCCCCTTAAACCCGTAAACCCACCCCATACAGTAGGCAAGGAGACTCAAACCTGAAAACCTCGAAGGAAATCCAAAGCGCATCAAACCGCTTGGTCCATCAAATCTCCCTTTTGATTGTTTCTTTTCTTAATTTCATGTAATTTTTTCAAGAGGAATATGATTATGGATTTAAAATTGAAAAAAAAATTATTGATAAAATAAAGCATTTACAGATCTGGTTTGGTAAAAAAACTCTAGAAAATTAGTTGAATATGAAGAAAAATACATAATTTTGTATCACGAGCTTTGATTTGAGTGATTTTTGACACGATTTCAAGTATTTTTTTAAGATGAACAAGAATATGGGTTCGATTTTTTTATATATATATAAAAATAACGATGTTTAATAATTCAAAAGTGATGATTTACCGTCCAAAATTTAAAAAAAATATGAAAAGGTTGAAAAATCCTAATTTTGTCATTTATTAACCATTTTATGTAACTTTTATTTGATCTCATGTGAAACATCGAGAGTAATCTAATGATGTCTATAATTTTACAAAATATTTATGCTTTGTGATCCAAGACAATGTTTTTATTTTTCCGACAACTTTCCGGTGAATGAAAAGTAAGACATTAAGGGTATTTTTGGTACTAAAAAATATATATCATCATGTGACCAGCAAATGTTAACAAAAATAGGATACTCCATTAAATTTAATGTTTTACATTTTCAATTAGAAGACAGTGTATTTAGTTGTCGACTTTTAAAACACAGGGGGTCATGTGTTTTTAGTGCTAAACATATGGGGTTTTACTATAATTAGTTCTTGATTATGTATCTGTATACTCCATTATACTATTATTATATCAAACTCAATATTCCAACTTATTTATTTTAGGGTTAATTGGTTTATCCTTCCTTGGACTGTAACTTTTTTTTAACTTTAATCCCTAATTAAGGTTTAGCTTATTTTTAGTCCGTGAACTGTAATTTTTTTAAATTAAACCAATGCTACTTATTATAGTCGGTTATGAGCCCCATGTTACTAATTAGGGGCTAAAACAAAAACCTTTATTTTGAAAGCATTTTTAGTATTTCATGCATAACTTTAGACAAATTTTTTTTTAAAGAAATTGAATAAATGTTTTTAAAAATGATGGAGTTATACATTTTTATTACCAGATAGAATTCTACAATATCACACATGAAAAAAAGTACATATAATTATACAATAAAAAATGGTACATTGGTTATAAATATGTCAAATTCGGCTTCATTCTTTAATTTCTTTTATTAGATTAAATGATTTTTTAAAAAAACTATAACATTTTATTCAATAAATATCATGTGTTTTTAATTTAACGACAAATATTGCGTGCCTAACAAATAAATAGTGGACCTAACAATCGTATTGGCCACCACATTCACAGACCGCTTCATATACACAAATTCTATTCTATCAAAGAATTGTGTTGAATCATAACTACCACCAAATAACAACTTGAAAATCTTGGTTTCATCTTCTCGGGTTTCAACATCAGCAACGACATGCATAGCATCAGTTTTAAAGATAATCGATTGTTATAAGGAACCCAACTTCCAAGGACGGAAGACAAACCAAAACTTCCAATAAGCGAAGAGAAACTAAAATAAAAACCAACTATAAAAATTAGAATATTACTAAAGTATGATTCAAAACATGAGACGGAATGCGTTTGTCCCCTCAGAATGGTTGAGGACCTTGGATGGAGCAAAGCAAAGTTATATGTTGATCCCTATTTTTTTTTCTTGAATTTTGATCTTATGATTTGTATGATATTAATTGTAGGTACGGGTCATTGTTCCGAACCAATATAGTTGGGGTGAAGATGATAGTTTCCACCAATGCAGAAACTAATTACTCAATTCTACAACAAGAAGGGAAATCTGTTGTGATGTGGTATCCGAAGAGCTTATTCAATATTCTAGGCAAAAAGAGTATGTTGGAGTACCATGGTATAGATCACAAGTATCTCATGAACTTGATTCTTCATCTTGTTGGCCCTGAGAACCTAAAAGAAAATCTTTTATCTGAAATTGATTCAACAACTTGCAACAACTTGCAATTATGGGATGCTCGTGGCAGTTTTGATGTCAAAAAAGTAACATCAACCGTAAGTTGTAGTAACCATACAAGTTTTCGTTTATCACTTAACTTATAGTAATGTTATTATTATAAACTATAAATTGTTTGGTTAACACTTAACCAACATTGAAGATATTACCTCACTAAAAGGTAGTGTCAACTTCATTGATTTTGTTTAGTCTGAACAGAAGGGTCGTACGTGAGGGTGTGCAAGTTGTGCAATTGCACAAGAACCTTAATCTTGTGAATCACTCACTTTTATGGTTGTGTACTAGTAAGCCAATACAAAATATATAATTATGTTTTGAGTTAAATAATTAGTTTTGCCTCCTCTGTGCAATTGCACAAGAGCCTTAATCTTGTGAATGACTCACTTTTATGGTTGTGTACTAGTGAGCCAATAAAAGAAATATAATTATGTTTTGAGTTAAATATTAGCTTTGCCTCCTCTGAATTTGAAATTTCTTTTTTACTTTCAACTCTTGTTCACAAATCTTGTTTGTTCTATGTTCTGGTGTTTTTTTCACCCATATAACCTGCTATAGCAAGTAAAGAACCGTCACATCACCAAATTGGCACGTCATGATTTATGAGTAAAATGATTTTTGCCTCCCTAGCTAGACTTGACGCAATTTTGACTTTGACTCCTAATCACAAATTTTGTTTGTTGCATCCCTTGGGCTCCTTTTTTTTTATTCACCATGTAGTTGGTAACAAATGGTCACATTGGTACGGTGCTATGTAACATTTGTTTCTTCAAATTAGCATATCACGTCAACTTGTCAACATATCTTATAATAAAAAGCATAACTCTAAATCGTCAACACTCATATTTTTATTCTCTCATTTCAAATTCATTAATAAATAGTACTGCTTGCTAATTAAAAAAAAAAACCGTCAACACCCAAGGATAAGAAAAACTATAAAATTAAATTCATAAAAATATCGATGAATTTCTCGACACTTCTGTTTCAAAAAAATAAAGTTCCAATTTAGTATGACAATTATAATAAACTATATAATTAATAAACTAGATTGATTTGTATACTCCTGCCTTAAAAAGTTGTTATATGAATTTGTGTTTATTGCTATTTGATAATAGTATAATACAAATCATTAATAATCAAATATTGAAAATTGTTATACTATAAAATTTACAAATTGTACACATTTCTTACTTTAATTTAATGATGTTTATCAAATATTACAACGGTGATAAAATATGTTATCTTTTTTATAGTTGATCAAACGATTTCTCTTTAACTTTTGGATGTGATGGAAAGTTTAACGTTAAAATTTTTGACACAAAAATGTCATTTTAATTAATTTTTATGAATCATATGTACTAATGTCAAATGTGTCATATTGATAGATGATTTCGGGTATTTTACGAAGAAGTTGATTAGTTGCACGAATTTAGAGGATGTTCAAAAATTGAAGAATTGTGACACTTTCATTGACGGGTTAATCTCTTTTCCAATAAACATTCCTGGGACAGTTTACCATAAATCTATGCAGGTATTATTTTTTTTGCAATTCATACTACCTAATTCGCATGCACGTGGTTCTCAAAAAAGGAAAAAAAAAATTCTCATGCATGTGTTTGCACAATCTTGTAACATGATTATTATTCATAATTTTTATGTAACATTGAATTACATTTTTGAAATGAGAATATGATTGAGATTTATTTTAAAAAATTATTCTTCTGACAATTCGACACATGATGAATGATATCTTAGTGTTTGACTTCTTTTTTTGTTATACAATTATTTTACAATGTTAATGTATAATTTATTTTGTGTATGATACTTTTTGTATAATAATTCATAGAGGAGCAACATTTTTATATCATTTACAAAATTGATTTATTATTAGAAGATCGAAATGTATCATAATATTAAGAGTATACTTTTTTTAAAAAAATCCTAAATTAATTAAAACATAATTTGGGGGCATTTTCTTAACATTTGTCCGCAACAAAGAATTTTTAAACTTTTTGATGCCGATGTTTGTTAGTTTTATTAATATTTATTCAATAGTACTTATACTTGTTCACTTATTGGTGTCAAATCATCAAAAGCTCACATTAAACATTCATGCTAGCAAAGTGAAAGTAGCCGAATTTATATTTATTATTCAAATTACTCAAAACAATATTGTTTTGGATGATAAGCACTTTAAAAGACACCAAATAAATAATGAATTTGATTCTTTTGTTTTGTTAAACAATTTTATGACACGTTCCTCAAAGTTTGATGGTGGAACAATAAAAAAAAATTGTATTATATGAAATAATTATCTCGTTCAAATGTTATAAAAATATTAAAACCCCTTCCCTAAGTATGCATCTTTTAACACTTAAGTTTGTGAATACGTCCCCTATGTGACGACTTAATAGTGAAGACAAACATCTTTCAATAAGATGTTGTGGGTTCAACTCTCATTAAATTTAATGAATTGGAGTTTTGATTTAAAAAAAGAAAGTTACTCTTATTGTGTAACTCAAATGCTATGAGGATACAAATCATTTTATTCTACCATCATTTTAAAAAATTATTAGCAAATCATCAAATCTTGCGACAAAATAAAAACGATATTTTACATATGAATTGAGTTTTTGATCTACTCTTGTTTGTTCGCCATATGAATTTAAAATTTACTAAAAAATATGAATAGATAAAAATTTCAAGCATAGCGATGGTTAGGTATAAGTAAAAATTACGTATATAACAGTATCAAACGAATTATAGAAGATGACATGAATAGAAAATATAATCACTATCAAGAGTAGAAATATTCTACCTCTTGGCTATTAATTATAACTTTCAATTATGTAATGTGAATACTTACACATAAGTTTTTATTTATATAGTTATCGAATTTTTAGATTATTACAGTTGCTTTCTTATTAAAATTCCATCAACATTTTCATATATAAATTTTGTGTTCTAACTTATCTTATTTATTGAAATTCAATCGATACATTAAAACTAATCTTAATTTGGGAGACCGATACTCTCTCTCTCAAGAAGTGGCGAGTTTCCCATTGAGGAATCGCGATAGTGGTAGAGTTAGGGTTTCAGTATTGTGTGGCTGGTTTTAAGGAAAAGGGGATATAAAGGTATAAGGAGAGGGTGGCTCTAGTACTCACTAACACTAGGGTTTCCTTGTTTAGCCTTCATTTTCCTATATGTTTCTGTGACGTTTTCTGAGATGGCCATGAACGGGGAGGGCAACCTCGGTTGAGGGGGTGGAACTAGGTCGGGGAGGGTCGGGGAAGCGAGGGTCTCCATTTGTCCGCGGTGGACATGGATGCAGAAACCCAAGTGTTGCCTGACATGATCCCAGAAATAGCATTGTTTGACTTACTATGAGACGCGAATTTGTGAAAGAAACGCGAATTTTGATCACCTTCAGCAAGCCAACGGAAACGGGACTTTTGCTTCCAAAAAAGAGCCAACTCCCGAGACTTAGAGTGAAGCTCAGCTGAGAGAGCTGACCGCGTAAGGACCTCCAAATCTGTCAGTGCTCTTGATTCCGCAAAACGATCAACATCATCAATAGATTTTTCCAAGGTTGCCACTGCATGATCCAACCTGCTATAAACTTCTTCATTCCAAGTACGAAGCTGTGCCTTGAGGGCCACGAATTTTTGCCATAGCCTAAACCAAGGCACTCCACGGATTTGTTGAGCCCAAACCGAACGAACTAAGTCATGGAAAGAAGGGTGAGAAGCCCAACAATTGAAGAATTTAAATGGCCGAGGTCCCCAGTCGATGCTTGTGATACTAAGAGAGAGCGGGCAATGATCCGAACATCCCCGGGGGAAACTTGATAGCTAGTAATTGTCCAAAGAAGCTGGCCAATTATAAGAAACAAGAATTCGATCAATACGACTAGCTTGAGAATTCGGCCCATACCACGTGTAAAGCCTATCATGAAGCGGGAATTCGAAAAGACAGCTTTGATCAATGAAATCGTTGAGAGCTAACATGGAAGACGTGGGCGCTGATCCACTTGATCTCTCAATAGCTGATCGGACCAAGTTAAAATCACCACCTAAAACGCAAGGCAAATGCGAGTCTTCAATTAAAGAAAGCAACCGAGACCATAACGATTGACGGGAAGGCTCATTAGTAGGGGCGTAGATGTTAATGATTAAACAATCACATTGAAATTGATTCCAGAAACCAGCAACTGCCACGAAGCTTTTCTCCACTACTGACCATGAATGCAAAAATAAATTTGAATCCCACAAAGTAATAATTCCACCTGACCTGCCCACAGACGGAGAGAAAGCAAAAGCAAGAGACTGAATCTGCCAGAAACCCGAAGCTGAAAATTGATCCAAAGCTTGTAATTTTGATTCCTGAAGCATGACGAAACAAGGGTTCGAAACTCTAATGAGAGACCATAAACGGTCCCTCTTGTGCTGCGCCTACGCACCTCTGATATTCCAAGTGAGAAACGACATCGCGAGGTGCAGACAGAAATCCAAAATTGGTCACGAATTGGGATCAGTTTCGGAACCCGAAACTGATCGATGATGGCAGCTTTAGATCTGATAGCCCATCCCCCCACCTGTTCACAAATGTCAAAAACTGCAGCACCCGAGTCTGCCGGAGAGTGAATAGAGTCGCTGAATACCACGGCCTTGTTCCGTTGCTTAAGTGTCCGACGCTGCAAGTTAACAAACCTCAGCTCTTCTGTATGAGTGGTAGCAGTATTAGAAATATTTTGCTGTGTTGGAGTCATACGACCGGAGTGTTGCTTATTTCCCAAGAAAGATTGAGCTAATGGGCTTTTAATGGTCTGGTTGTCCGAGCCCAGCTGAGACCCATCCGGCCCAGTTTCCTGCTCTGGCTCAAAGAGCCCATTTTGGATAGTTGCAGAATTATCAAAAATTTTTGTAGCTAAGCCTTTGAATTTTGATGAAGCAGAACCATTAACCGGTGTATCAGGCATTGAGGGGCTGTCGTCCACGAGCTCCGAGAAAAGTGGCAAGTCCAGACCCGAAGCAATGGACACAATAATAGAGAACACGGACCGACCCACACGGAGATCAACCATTTCAGAAGCAGGAATGAAACTATCCGCTTGAATTAGGACGTAAACTTTATCTAACATCCGCCCGGAGATTGACGTAGGATGCACGAAAATAACTGCACCAAAAAGCTTAGCAATTCCTTTAATGGAGTTCTCGTGCCAAGCATGGAAAGGAATTCCACTAAGAGACAACCAAACATAACGACCCCCTTTGCGCTTAAGACGATTCCAATCGAAAAAATGCACGAACCACTTGGAGAGCCAAACCCATCCGGACTCCTTCATGGCTGTCATATAAGCTTCTTCTGAAAACGACAAACCAAAAACCCTATCACCCAATTGATGAACAATAATATCCGAGACGCCTTGAGAGGAGATGCATTCGGATAAAAAAGATTTTGACACTGCGGATCGAGAGATGGCCAAAATACTCCACCGGAGTTTATCAAGGACAGTTTTTGATTTGAAACCAACACAACTCTTCCGAGAAGCCTTATCATATGAACGAAACTGTTGGCGTTGAGGACGTTCCGAAGGTGCTTGGGATTGAGTGGCTTTTTTCTGCGGGTGAATAAAGGAATTAGAAGATGGGGCTTTAGACAGCTGGTTACGATGTCGGCGAGAAATAGCAGAAGAGATTCCTTGATTGCCCGACCGATTATCCTGCGTACCTGAGAGCGGAGATGATCTGGCCCAGTCGACAATGATCCGATGCCGAAAGAGCGAAGTCCCATGTAAAGTCTTCCTAACCCTACCTGCATCATTCCGTTGCAGATGTACGAAACCAAACCGCTTGCCTGCTCGATTAGGTTTCCGGGGAACTAAACAATCATGGACGTCAGCATGGCGGCTGACGATATTGGTTAGCCATCGCGGAGTCATGTTCGGAGGGAGATTTCCAAAGAATAACACATCCAGATTTGTAGACGTACCAGGTTTCTGATTATTACTGGCGGTATTCCCTTGCTGGCGGCCAGTGCCGGCGGGGGCAGAGATAGGCTGCCAGATTTTACGCGGCGGGCGTGAGGGTTGCGAGCTAGGGTTTCCGCGTGTCATTATTGTAGTATTGTGTAAATTGTAGATTTAATTTTAAAACAAAAGATTAATGGTATATGATTTACCATTAATTTGTCAAGTCGCTATTTACATTTTCTTTTCATATATAAGATATAGGGTCAACACCAAAAATTTCAACTTGTTACTTTTGTCAAACTTCTAAACAAAAATTTATGTACAACGTAATATGAAAATTTATGTGTCAAATTAATTATCATATCTTTTAACGTTGCAAAATTAATTTTAAACGAACAATATTAATCTGTTTTATTGATAATATTAACCTCCCATGAATTTCCATTGCAAAATACGTCATGTACAAGAGCTTTCCTATAACATTTTCAACAAATATAGATGCAAATATGATAATTAAAAAAAAATAATAGTGGAAGAACAATCTGTGAACTCTAGTATTTCAATTATTAGAAAAAATTTCAAAACATAACATAATGAGCATATAGAATAATGCAACAATTATTTATACCTCATACTCAAACCCTAGCCAGATACAATACGTAAAAAAAAAATCTAAGGCAAAAAAAAAAAAAGAATTGGGCGAAAAAAAAAAAAAAAGGTCGGGGAGGGCCGAAGCGATAAAGATTGCTCAACGAGAGTTGTCTTATTTGTTGACCCATTTTATTAGTTAATTATGTTTTAGCTCAATATTCGAACATCTATGTCTAAATTACTGATAATAAAAAATGGAATTGAAAAGTATTTCATATCTATCCTACATCAAATAGTTGTAATTATTATCGAGAGTTGACTTGTTTTATAAATATTAATCTTGTTTTATCTTAATATATATATATTATGTTGTGCTGCAAAAATTTTATGGAAAAAGGGAAAAGAATTGCACTTAGGCTCCAAGACTTTCATGGCTTTCGGTGGTGGTAGGAGGCTTTGTGCTGAGCTGATTTCATTAAGTTGCAAATGAAAACATTTATCCACCACTTGCTTACAAAATACAGGTGAAAATTTCAACATTTATAAATCAAATACTTACTGTTAATGTATATAGTAAAGGAAATGAATCTAAAATAAACTGTATGGTTGTCGCTATTAGTTAATCATCATCAGAATTGTTGATGAAACAAATAAAATTGTTTTCTAATAACTAACATTATCTCGAAAAATAAATAAGACTCAATTTGGTCACTGAATTCTTTTTAGCCAAAACTTGTCCAAAAGTTTTAAATATGGAGATAAAATGATCATTGTTGTCAGTTTTTCTATTAAGTTGTCTAACGTAAAATTAATTTAAATTTATTAAATAATAATTTTATTTAAATATTTTGCTTATATGATAGTTTGATTGTATTATAGGACTAACTTGATCAGCACATGACCTACCATGTAGCGAAATAAGTGAATAATAATAATAATATATTTTGAAACTCCACAAGATCACTTAAGGAAAAAACTAACAGAAATAGGACTACTTAAGATTAAAAATGTTTAGACACCAAAATATAGTGCATATATAGAAGTTTAAGAATCAAATTGAGTTTGTTACCTAATTTTTATGACCATTTTACATATATTTATATCTATTTAGCATACTCATTTCCTTTGTGTTTTTCTATTTTGAAAGACATATTATTATTAGTCACATTTTTTTTTTGTATAAAGAATCGTGGAGATCACATTTAATATTTTTGTAGATTAAAATTACATTAAAAGGAATAATAATCTTGCACACATGACACCACCACGCACTCATTAATTTTTAATATTAATAGTCTAATTTATATAATTAATTATACTTTTGTGCATTGTTATTATGAAATATTATCAATTGAGCATAGAATTTTGTCATCTATTTGTCACATTAATTTGTACAAACATTTTTATATAATACTTTTATGACATTGTGATGTTAAATTAGTCATTTTAGACATATATGACTTATTTGTTATTTAATACTCCCTCCGTCCCAAAATGAGTGTCTTGTTTGTCTAATTTTTTTGTCTCAAAATAAGAGTTTTGTTTCTATTTTTATGTTATTATATTAGTGTTCTTCCCATATTACCCTTATCACTTATGCACATGGGCAAATTTGCACATGGGGTGCACATGGGGAAAGTGAGGGTTATATTAGAAACACACTAGATTATCTTGTAATTCTTAATTTTTGCAAAAAATGGAAACAAAACACTCATTTTGGGACAGAGGGAGTATTATTCATTGTTGAATTGTTTTATTAGATGGTGTGTAACCAAAGATGGAAACTTAACTCGGCAACCCAGTTTAAATTTTAGTGATGGACTTCACATTGAAATAAAAGCACATAAACTATGATGATAAATAGACTTGGCAGTTCGTGGGATCAATTCCTTCAATAATTCAATAATAACTCTTTACAAAATGTATTGCACTTTTAAAATATTGAGAGACAAGAATGTAGGTGTGAACTACTTGTAATAAAGGTTCAATCATATAACATGATTGAATCGTTAGTCTTTTTTTCCAAATAACTAGTGTAAACATAGTAGTATAGGACTCTTCATGAGTCCGAATACCGATCCTCGGGAATTTAAGCGGAATGTCAGAATAATTGCTAGAATTATATATCTATGAGATGAATGCAATGTATAATATCTTAAAACACTATAATGAATCTAGTAAATTTATTATCTTATAAATCAATCTGTTTAATTGTGCTCGTACGCAGGAGCTCCCTTTTCCTACACGCCATGCTTGCCCTCGGTAATATTTCTCTAAATTGATGCGCGTTTTGCCTTACTTTTACTTTAAAACAGAAAGCCTGATTAACTCCTAAAAAAGTACTCTCTCGATCTGTCCCAAAATGAGTGTCCTCATTTCTAGTTTGAGAAAAATTAAGAAGAAGTTAGTTAGTGTGGTATGTTTACTATTGTATCTTCGTGATCATGTGTTGAGAGATCCTAAGTAACTTTTTATAAGAATATTATTGACAATTCATGCATAACTAACTTATTAGATAAGAAAACAAGACACTTGATGCTACCCAAAAAATCACAAGTCTGTCAAACGACCAACAAAGCGTCACGTGGCTAAGCCTCCTAAGGTCAACAACGCTAGATCTCCTAAGGTCAGCAACACTAG
>JAYMTA010001934.1:0-18141 GCA_036897625.1 Pelargonium cotyledonis | reverse complement strand
TCTCAACTCTCGAGTTCTTACAATTCTTCATGTAGTCAAAAATTTGAGTTTTAGTGTTAATTGCTACGTTGGTGCGAATGCAACCATGCCATCGATTCTTAACTTTGAGCACCTACGCGCTAACATATTTCACCACTTCCTCAGGTATATTTGTTTTCTCCTAGTTTGATAAGTTTCGTTTAATTAATCTCAACTCTCGAGTTCTTACAATTCTTCATGTAGTCAAAAATTTGAGTTTTAGTGTTAATTGCTACGTTGGTGCGATAATTATTTCTTAAGGAGATCTCAGGTGCTCGATTGTACTAACAAGTCTTTGTTTTACCTCGCAAGCTAGAGTACCAACATGCTAACTTTTGTGATTTTGTCTTAATAGAAGGTTGGACATATAAATGTATTGTAAAGTTGACATATACAAGTGTAAGCGATGAGAACTCTCGAACAAGCTCTATGAGTGATCTATTGATCTAGTTACAGATGTAAACGACTTAACATTGGATAATAATGTGACAAGAAGGACAAAATTTGAATTTTCAAAAAAATTATGTTAAAGTTAACTGACATAAAATGTGGAAAATAATTCAGTGTAGTTTAAAGTTTTACAGAAGTTAGAGATATTCATTACAAAACATGACAAGTACAGTGTATTCATTTGTAATTTACCTTTATTTACATTTTGGAATTATCGCATGAAGAATACACAAAGAAGGGAATATTGGGAAGATCCTACATATTGTTGCCGAATTCAACAAGCTAGCTGGAGGTGAAGCGACTATGGCTTCTTGTGTTGTCTTTTTGTTTGTTGAATGTTACGATGAATCCAATTATTTTCTTGTAAGTAATTGCTACCACGGTGACGAGAATTGGAACCGAACAAAATGTATATACTTATTTTATCAAGTCTTTGTCATGTCCTCGTTTCTCCGACAAGTTAAGATTACACATTTGCCGACTGCGTACCACTTAATAATCTCTAATAAGTAATAAGCTAAGAATTAAGCTGGAGGTTGAGACATTTTTGCTTATTTTTAACCTAAACGACAATCATTGTTTTCTAAATGTTGTTGGTTACAATGGCAACAGTACCAAAATCTTGACTGTTTTCTTGTAATTTTTTTGGTGGATGAGTGACCATTTTGTGTCGTTTTGCATTTATGTGACGAATATGAGATAAATCTTTCTGAAAATCCTAAGTCATGTACTGGTAGGTGCACTCAAGTTTCTATGTATATTTCATTATATATTGTTGGACTGCCGAGAAATCTTATCAACAAACATTTTATATTTTCATGTATTTTCATGGGAGTTTACACTAATATGGATTTATAAAGGGTTGTTTGGTTAGTAATGAAGTTAAAAGTTGTTTAATCACATTTGTGTTTGTCCGGTAACTCACTTGTGATTTGTGAATTGTAAAGGTGTCGTGTCAGCAACTCGGGAATGAGTTGAAACGAATTATGTTTGAAGTGCAATGAGCTACGTACTTTCAACTCCAAGCTAATGCAAAGTTGCATGACATAATCAATTTTTGTTTAAGCGTGGATCCATTGATATGATCAACCGTTTTCACTTTATATTGTTTTTTTAACTAGAAAATTGCTAGTTGAAACCGATTTGTGTGTGTTCACGTGCTTCAAATGAGTAAGTACAATTACGTAATAATTTAAAAGTATAACTATAATTGTTTATACATTTATAATTGAAACATATTAGAGTGTTTAAATAGAATGCTATATGAATAAAATAACCGTGTCTACTTTTTATTTCAAAAATATACGCTTCATTCGAATTGTTTTTTACCCGAACATACTATTACAAAAAAAAAACTTATTTTAATCGTCAGTTCCCTTTAGTTCCAATTCTCGAATAGAATACCAAACAAGGCCTAACTAGCTTAAGAATATCCTTACACAGTAGTATTGACTTCAAACTTGTATTTAAAACACATTCACAAACCTTCAATCCTTCCTTTCTCTTTCCCTCTACACATCTGCAAACTGCATTGTTCATTAGAATAACAAAATATTAAACAACATGCAAGTTCTTGTGATTTTGTTTGAAGACCAAGTTTCTCTTAACTCTCTCCCTCAATGGCCTTCTTGGTATTCTCATGAATACTGCAAAAGCAATTGAGGAGTGAGTTAAGAAAATACTGGCTCTCAACCTCACCCTATGTATATGTATATGTATATCATGTATATGTATTTTTTCATGGGATTTACTTGTCTACCAGCTAAGCTTATGCGCTACTATGCATGAGCTCAGGTAGCCTTGCTATCTCAAAGGCTTTTCATATTAAGCAGGTTAAATATGCTAAATATGTGTTTATCAATATAAATAATGCGAGTTTTTGAATCACCGCCGACCAAAATATGCTCGATGGTGGTTCAAAGTAACTTGTTTTATGAAGAACTAAAGATGACGGTTAAGATTTTGAGAGACGAGAGAAAAAAGAGGAGTTTGATATATCATGTTTGTTTTTTTTGTCTAACCTAATTATTAAATGAGTTGAATTATGTACACTACACGAATGCGATATCCAATTTTTAGCAGTTCAACTTGTTTATATAATTGGATTGAAAATTACAAGATTCGACCCTACACGTATATAAATAAGTGGAGATTGACACGACACGATCCGGAGACCTAATGAGCTCTATATGAGTCATTTTTTACGAAATTGTGTTTGTCAAGCTACATTTTAGTTTTGAAATGAGTGGATCAATAAATCGGTAGCGCAAATTGTTTAATTAATGGGTTAGACGCGTTAAATGTGCCGAACCCAAACACAAAACGATTGTTAAACAATTTGAGTCAATCAATATAAACCCGACATGATTTCGCTTCACGCGAATCCAAACCTATTGAAACTCATGTTGTGTCATGTACCCAATTTCAGCTTAGGTCCGGTTCACTACACTACTTTCATGGGCATTTAGATACATCTGTACTACATTATTGTGGGCCTTATCACAAAAGCCCGGCCCATTAAAAAAATAAGGAAAAAGACAAGAACGACGACGTTTTAGCTAACCTTACGTCACATAACTTCACGAAAGTCGTGGTAAATATGGTAAAAAAGTAGAGAACTGCTGGAGCTGCTGACATGGCGATCACCGATTGGTCAAAGTGACGTGGCGAGCAACGCCATTGGTTGATACAAGTCGACGACACAGTCGTCGAGATCTATATCACTTGGAGCCCTCACTCCATTACTTCAAATTCGATTCATTTTCTTCTCCGATCGGTTTCCTTAGGGTTTTGGCTTCCGTCCTGATTTTCGAGAGAAATGATGGCCAAAACGCATCGTTTTGCTCTGCTCTGCCTGGTGTCTTGGCTCGCCGTTCTTCAGTATTGTGTTGCCTCCGATGACGATGCGGTATGTCCGTTTACTAGCTGTTGAATTTGATTTTATTTTTTGTGATCTGGATCTCTGTTTGTACTGATGTTTTTTTTTTTTCTGTGTTGTTCTCAGATCTTTTACGATTCGTTCGACGAGACATTTGAGGGCCGATGGATCGTTTCCAACAAGGCTGATTATCAAGGTGAGAGCTTCAATTCTGGTGTTTTTGTTTTGAATATGAGTTGATTTGGTTCGAAGATGTCAGTGAAAGACGATTGTTTAGAAATGAAAGTGTTGTAGTAGGAGCATTTTCGGATGATTAGTGTAGAGTCGATTTAATGCGAGATCTGCACTGGTTGGTGTTCATTAGAAGTGTTTTTTTTTTTTGTGAGGATGTGATTTAGGTTTGTTCAAGAAGTATGGGTCTGAGTGTAGTGATAATGAGTAATTGTATCTTATTTGTCCTTAAGTGGTTTCTTTTAGATCAAGTTGCTTGGAATTCGAACATTCATGGAAGTAGAGGATTCACAAAGAAAGCATTTAAATAAAACTTAATGAATGTGTTGTTTGATTTGGATGCTGAGAGTGAATTCTTCATGTGGATCTTATTTTTAAAAATCTGAATTGTGAATTCAAGCTATCTATTCTGTAGGCATTGAACGTTATTTGATTACTTCACTGTTCTTGTATGTATGACTGTGGATCATATGTGGTACGAGGTTAAAAGTACTCGTGTTGAGTTCATTAAGCACCTATACTTATGCTTCTTATCTGAAAGGAGGAAGCTGAATGTGAGGTCTGAATGAATGGAAACTCCTTTGCTTTATTCTGCAAGTCATGTTGCTCCATATGTGTGTGCGTACATTATTGTCTACACATATATCTAATGTAGAGAGTAGGAACTAGTAATCTATATGATACTATCTTTGTTTCTGGGTTCATGTCCTAGTAGGTTACTTAAGTAGTTTCTGTGCTTCATTGTAATCCGCTTGTTTTAACTCAAAATTCAGAGCAATGTCAATGTTTTTATGTTTCATTTTCCTAAATGACTAGCTTCTGGGCCTTCTGTGAGATAAATTTAGAAGTATGAATTAGAAATCCTTCTTTGAACTGCTTTGTACATATATGATGTCTACTGATTAATGATGGATAGCCAATTTTTTGTGTCATTGATTTGCATTAGGTTGATGTTTCAAGTGGGACATATGTATTAACTTCTTATATTGTATTTTAGGTGTATGGAAGCATGAAAAGAGTGAAGGACATGACAATTATGGACTTCTTGTGAGTGAGAAGGCCAGAAAGTATGCCATAGTCAAAGTACTTGATGAGCCCGTGACTTTGAAGGACGGAACTATCGTCCTCCAATTTGAAACACGTCTTCAAAATGGGCTAGAATGTGGTGGTGCCTATTTGAAATATCTTCGACCCCAGGATGCTGGATGGAAAGCAGAGGAGTTTGACAACGAATCTCCTTACTCTATTATGTTTGGACCTGACAAATGTGGGACCACAAACAAGGTCCACTTCATTCTTAAGCATAAGAATCCCAAGACTGGAGAGTACGTTGAGCACCATCTCAAGTTCCCACCCTCTGTCCCGTCTGACAAGTTGACTCATGTGTACACTGCCATTTTGAAACCCAACAACGATGTTAGTATTCTGATCGATGGGGAGGAGAAGAAGAAGGGTAATTTCCTTTCTTCTGAGGATTTTGAACCAGCTCTCATTCCCGAGAAAACTATTCCCGACCCAGATGACGAGAAGCCCGAGGACTGGGATGAGAGAGCAAAGATCCCAGACCCTACAGCAGTGAAGCCAGATGATTGGGATGAGGATGCACCCATGGAAATTGAAGACGAGGAGGCAGTTAAACCCGAAGGATGGTTAGATGATGAGCCTGAGGAAGTAGACGATCCTGAGGCAACAAAACCAGAAGACTGGGATGATGAAGAGGATGGCGAATTCGAGGCCCCAAAGATTGATAACCCCAAGTGCGAAGCAGCTCCCGGTTGTGGTGAATGGAAGAGGCCAATGAAGAAGAATCCCGCTTACAAAGGAAAATGGAGTGCCCCTCTTATTGACAATCCCAATTACAAGGGTATCTGGAAGCCGCGGCAGATTCCAAACCCAAGCTTCTTCGAGCTTGACCGACCTAACTTTGAGCCCATTGCAGCCATTGGAATCGAGATATGGACAATGCAAGATGGTATCTTGTTCGACAACATTCTAATAGCAAGCGACGAGAAGGTTGCGGAGTCGTACCGTGAGACTGAATGGAAGCCAAAGTTTGAGGTGGAGAAAGAGAAACAAAAAAAGGCCGAGGATGAAGCTGCTGTACTTTCAGATGGTCTCGAAGGCTTCAAGGTAACAAGTTGAACAGTCTTTTGACTCTTGTTTACCATTTCTGATTGATAATGGTATCTAATGCTTAGAATGTGAATTTCTGCAGAAGATAGTATTTGACCTCCTATACAAGGTTGCCGATGTTTCATTCTTGAGCAAATACAAGCCTCAAATTATCGTAAGTAATTTAGTTTACTGTTTCCATTACCGTGCCCTTCAAAACTTTGTTTGTTATAAATTAACGAAACTCACTATCTGATCTCACTTTTACAGGAACTTATTGAGAAGGGAGAGAAACAACCTAACCTCACCATCGGCATCCTTATCTCAATTGCCGTAGTTTTCTTCACTATTTTCGTTAGACTCATTTTTGGTGGAAAGAAAACGGTAACCACTCTTCATCTTTGCATTTACAACTAATCAGTTATATACTAATTTAGTCTCGAGGGTTTGATTCATGGGTTGAAAATGCCTATCCCAAAACTGACCTGTGATGGTTTTGAGTTTTGAGATTTATGTCAAAGTTTGTGGGCTCAGGTTGGGTTTGATCTGACCCGTTGTGAAAATTGACTTTGGGTTTATTGTGTGCATTCCAAACCCACAGAGATGTGGGTTGGGTTTTGGGTTCCCATGTGTTTTGGGCCAAATTGCCAAGCTCTAACCTAAATGGACTTGATGGTATTTTGGGTTGGGCAGTTAGAATTTGACCATTTTCACCCTAAACCAAAAGAAACCCTACTCAAGCAAATATCCAAAACCCA
The DNA here is from genome assembly GCA_036897625.1 of Pelargonium cotyledonis. NCBI lineage: Eukaryota > Viridiplantae > Streptophyta > Magnoliopsida > Geraniales > Geraniaceae > Pelargonium > Pelargonium cotyledonis. The sequence continues at coordinate 11,694 of JAYMTA010001934.1, read as the reverse complement.
ACCCGTCCGTGTTTTATGGATTAGGTTAGGATTAAACCAGAAAAAACTCTACTTGAAATCTGAGTTTTGTTTATCTTCCGGTCTTTGATGGTTGTGATTTATTTGCAGGCGAAGGTAGTGAAGAAGCCGGAAGCTACTCCCGCCAGTGAAGGAACCAGTGGAGAGAAGGAAGAAACATCTGACAAGGCCGATGAGTCGGCGGCACCTCCTCGCCGGAGATCCGCAAGGCGTGAGGATTAGAAGAAGAGGATGGGATCGATGGGACCACTGTTGATTAGTTTTTTTTTTTTTGTTTACAGTTTCAGTAAATTTTGAGGTAGCTGAATTCTTGACTATTGGTAATTTTTGGTTTCAAAACGAGGTTTTATTTGGAACTTTGAAAGTGTATCAAAAGAGGTTTCAAAACGAGGTTTTATTTGGAACTTTGAAAGTGTATCAAAAGAGTGTAAAAAACATGAAGACTGAGATCTATGAGACAATGCTAGGGTCATCTTTTTACATCCTTTAAAGGGAAAATTGATCTGATTTGTGCTGCAATGTTTGTTTTTCTACAGAACTATTCTCTTTCCTACTCGAGTATGTTGGGTAGGATAAATCCGCACTTTTTGTACATGAAATCTCTAACCAAATTTGTGAATTGTGAGTTGTGACTCAAAACTTGCGAAACTCAGTTTCTGTGTTTGGGTTAGGCATTTTCAGCCGGAAAAACCCTACTACTACTACTACTACTAATAATTTATAGGCCGGATTAGTAAGGGAGTGCTGAAACAGTAAAACGGTTTAAAGGCGTTGTGCGGGCCTGCTCAAGAATACCATGGTATTGTTCGTTACTGATTTTAGTGATTTATAATCATTTCTAGGCCTTTGTATTCATAATCTCTATACAAGTTCTTAGATAATATCTAAACAAATTAGAATGACTAAAAGTTTCTTTGTCATCTTGTAACAGAATGAAAGTTCGCGACCCCAAACTTCATTTTTGAAATAATTAATTTTTGTTTGTATCCATTTTGTTTTGAATTAGTCTCTTATAGTTTAACCAACATAATCATCTAAAACTAATCCACTCAAGATTTGACAGGTAAAAATGATGATTACTGCCAACAACTTCTAATTCCCTCACTTACACCATTTTACTAGACCTGAAAAATACGGACATGATGTTTATTGGCGGAGTTGGAAGCACCAGTAGTAAGCAGTGGTTCATATTAGCCTTCTAAAACTTCATTACATACTTTTGAAATTGAATTATTTAAACAAAAATACAATTTAACTCAAAAAGGTTTTATATTGTTCGATTTTTCTTTTTTAAGTGGAAATTAAAGATAACCCATGCATATTAGTTACTTAAAACATATGTGTTTTCTCAAACCTATTATGCGATAACCTTGCCGAGCTAAATGAGAAATGTCTAAGATGCCCTTAATAATTATCATCTTCAAGTGTTCATCTTTAAGAACACATAGCCTTCAAATCTTGTTGGGCATTAAAGCAAGCTAGGGCAAGCAATTGCAAGTGGGTTACGTGGCAATGATGAGCATCTAAGTTTTTCTCTTATTGGTGAGCTCAACACGTGCACAATTGAGGACCTTTTAGAATCGGCAATCCCCCTCACATGTAGGAATTATCCTTCCACATGTGGGCTGCAGGTATGACCATTTGCAAGCGGGTCGGAGACCACAAGGGAGGCAACATAAACATGTCACTTTAATGCGGGTCACGACTTGGATCAAAACCAGCTCTGATACCATATAAAGAACCAAAGCAGCTAAAAGTTTTTAGTTGAGATGATTATTTACATGGTATCAGAGCGTTGGTGGCAAAATGTCACTGGTTCTAGTCTCATCACCCACTCGTATTAAATTATAGCACAAGGCAAGAGGTGGACATGTGCATGGGCCACATGCAAAGCAAAAATGGGCTTGCACGTGAGGGGGCGTGTTAAAGTATAAAATTGTTATTGGGCCTTCAATTATCAACTTAAACTTTTAGTTGTAATGGTTCTTGATCCAAGCTTTGGCCTGTTTATGTTGCCTCCCCCTGTGGTCTCCAGCCCGCTTGCACGTGAAGTGGACTGTTGAAGTGGGTAATTGCCTCACATTAAAAATATAGAAAGATAATGAGCTAGATAAAAAAGTGCAAGTAAAACCATTTCCGATCCCGGGCATGCCAAGATCTACAAAGAGTGCTCTGAACTGTTTGCAGATTCGCAGGACGATCTGGAAGAGACCTCTAATGTGGTCTCCGGAGCAACTTGGGCACAACAAGGAGCGAGCTTAGCGGCAAACACTCGACTTTAAGCTCTACGAAGAAGCTATTGCCACCAAGCTCCATCCCGGCAAGAAGGTGACGCCAATGACGACGCTCGTGAAGGAGATCGAAGCGCTCTCGGCGAGGCCAAGCAAGCCCAACAAGACGCGGACCGTGCAAAGCCCGCCGATACAATGGTTATTAGTACCACATCCTAGTGATGGGAGTGCTTTACACATTTGTTCTAACTGGCTAACATGCATGAGTTATCTATAATTTCCATTTTTAATTGAAGCAAGCAAATTTAGGAGTTATCTATTATTTCCATTTTTTAATTGAAGCAAGCAAATTTTGACTCCATGTTTCTTATCGTGTTCATGTTGTACTTGTGAAGCACACAATATGATACCGGAGGTAAAGAAGTTTAAGCCAAGAAAGTGACACTGCTAATAAAAGGATGATGACACCTTATTAAATTCCTGAATCTAACAGAAAGGATGATGACTCCTTATTAAATTCCTGAATCTAACAGACCATTTCACTCTTCTTAGTATAAGCCAAAAATAATTTGGGTTATATTCCAATCTTTGTTGAAATAATAACTCAAATCTCTAATATTAATATCCCATCTCATCTCTCTCATTCACAACCTTACGTATACCAACTACTTCGACTATTTCTTGAAATGCAATTGAATCCCACACACCATAAATGCAAACTGTTAAAAAACCACAAATCCTTATGCATTGTTGGAATAAATTAGACACACCCTCTATTGTTGAGTAAGTATTGAAATTAGGGTGGTTCACCTTATTAAAACATGTCTAACAAAAATTGTTCCCGTAAACTACAAGAAAAAATTGAAAACAAAAACTAAAAGTAATGTAACAACAAAGACAATACAAAATTCAACACAATTGTCCTCTAGAACCAAATTATAGTCACCTATATAAACTTAACTCTCTCTCGGGCGAGGCCACGACTTGTTTTGTCTTATAACTTAACCTAAAAGCTAAGCTCAATTGTCAAAACTTTGCTCAACGCTTGCCGCCGGCTTTCTTGACCGGGGCAGTGTCCTCGTCGTCTGATTGGATGTCTCCATATTGCCACATCCCGAGCCTACTAGTTCTTGCTTCATCTTGAAACTTTTCTAAGTTATCGAAGGCCAATTTTCTATCCTTGGTCTCAAATCTCCTCCGTTTTTCTAATCTAGCGAGTCCCTCCTGAAGATATTCCAAGGTGAAAATCAGAAATGGTATTGATAAACGACAGCCGAAATCAGAAAAGAAAAATATATGTTCAAGCTTTGTAATCATTTCTATGCTTCATGATTAGGTGTAAACCCTAACTCGTTAAAGAGTGAACATAGTCTGAACCGAAAAATCACAATGTTGAACTAATATGCATGCATAGTTTAAATAGTGTTTACTCCTAACATGACTTTGTTGTAATAATATCAAATTATTCTTAGTTCAGTGATATTGTTGGTAATTCATGCATAGTTCACTTACCAAAAAAGGTGGAAACGACCCCCCTTAAACAATAAACGCCATAGAAACTTGAAAATTGTAGTAGAAGGAATAAATGTCTTTGTTTCACTTTTGCGAAAATTGAAAATAACTTAAATAGCATTTGACTTTCTCTATATATCCTAATAGGAAAATCAAAAATAATTTAAGTAGTGTTTGACTTTCTTCCACTAAACATGTATGGTCCTCGAACTAGTTTGATGCCAAAATAATATCCCGACTATTGAAAGACGACCAAAATAGTCTTCAAACGTTAACATCTGTTAGATAACAGAAGTTAGAGTTGGGAAACCTTATGGTTAGTTGACGATAATTGTACCTTTTTGGGATAAAATTAGTTTTATAGCCTTTTCCTTTGTTGTAACAATCTCTTGTTCCTATAACTAACCTGGTTTAGGGATACTATCATAATTCTTGCATAACTCATTTAGAAAAAGAAAGAGGGGACACTTATTTTGGGAAGAAGGAAATACCAACTACGATAATGAAAACAGAATACAGTGTCTATTAAGTAAATAAGCAATACCTGCAGCATGGCAGCATTTATGCTTATCTCGGCGTCCACAGCGACCATAGTCACAACAAGCACAGGTCCAGTCCCTTGTCCTTTAACTTTCCCTCCTGATGCGTCCCGTTCCTCAACCTTCGCCCTAAACTCTTTTCCGCTGCTTAAAGTTTGCTCGCTCAAAAACTCAGCTGCTTCTTGCCCGAAATCCTCTTCCAGGGCCGGAACCTTAAGGTATGCAAGGGTGCATAGCTGAGCTAAACCGGGTGCAGTTGATACTGAAGGGTCAAGAGGTCGTAAATTACTGTAAGGAACGACTTCTTGATTTCCGTAATCAATGTAAAACACTTCAAACTTGTCTTTGGGAGATTCGACAGCTCCTCGTGGTGTGTTGACAATCTTCAATGCCAAATGAGATATGGTCAGTAAAAAAGGTGAACAGATCATACAGTAGAAGAATTCAACAGAAAACAAAGAAAATGAGTGTGTTCGTATGGTAAAAAACAATGATTTTCACACTATACACACTGCTGTCCGGCACCTAGAAATTGACTCTGGCATTACATACAGGAAATACAAAAGATTAATTATGCACTTCAGTAGTTGCTGCCTAGGATAGGACTGGCAATTTGAGTCATGACCCCTAACACGACACAAATATATGCAGGTTTAAGTTTAAGTTTAATCGTGTTCATGTCGGCTAACCCAACCCATTTAGTTAATCCTGTCATGTTTGTGGCAAGCCTGCTTGACCCGCCTAGCCAATTTAATTGAAAGGTCATGCAACCCATTTACACACTCACCCATTTAAGGATAAAATTGTAATTTTTTTAACAGTGTTAAAATGACTCGTATATAAAAAAACGGTGTCATGTCGGGTTAATCTGAACCCATTTATTTAAACGTGTTGGGTCATGTAACTTTGAACCCAATTATTCAAACACGATATGAGTCATGTCATGTCAACCCATTTAACATAATATTAAACGTTCAACACGAACACGAACTGTCACTCCTATCAGCCCATTTAACATAATACTAAATGTTCAGCACGACATAAACACAACTGTCAACACGAATTGTTGACCCTACAACCCAATTAACATAACTATATGTCTAACACGAGACGAGCACAAACCGTCAACAAGAATTGTCACCCCTATAAGTGCTAAACCTAATCATGAACCCCCATATATACTACATATCCCAACACTAAAGACACCAGAATGTGGATAACGTTTTAAAATCATACCTACTGTCTTTTTATAAAATAAAATGGAAACTTTTTTATACATGCATTTTTAGGAACACTAAATCATAACCATAATACTTAGCACAAAAATTGATATTCTAGCATCAGCAGTTTCATACTTACCAATGCTCTGTTCCAAGAGTTATCTGCGCTGAATTGAGCAAGTACAATATCTCCCTTCTTAGGATTAAAAGCGCCAATAACAGGAGCTTCTCCAAGACTCAAAAACGAAAGTTGCTGCTGGATAGAAGATACTTTTTGATCCCCAACAGTCTGTACGTAAAATTTACCGCCGCCAAGGACCTCGGTTACAACTACCTGAAACCACAATCAGGACGACAAGTCATTGACTACAGAATAACAAAAGAATTTAAAATGTTACTTTGCAGTTTGTGTTCATCTATTCAATGTACCTTTAGAACTTCTTTTTGTTTACTTTCAACAACTGGACCATTGGTTGGTTCTTCTCCTTCAACATACTTCTCCCATATCTACAGCCAAATATGCGTCAGCAGAATAAACATAAAAGGAAGAGATACTAGCTAATGCATGTTGAGCATCGTACTTTCAGTTTCTGCTTTTTGGCGGATTTTTCAGCCATTTCGAGAAGGTGAGCGTCTGGGATATTGTCAGCGCCAAATCCAGGTTGAAACTTCGCAAGGCCAGATTCAAGAAGTGTCAGTGCCACATTTGTCTTTGACTCCCACAAGGATCCCAAGAAAGTTCCAGTTCTATCTACAGTTTCCACCTCAATCTGTAGCAAAGAGTAGTAAAATGTTAGTAGAGGGAGATAGCAAGTCCAAAAGGCTCCAAATTTGTGAATCGAAAAAATTAAAATAGTTGTGAAGTGTTGTATCACCTCAACATCTCTCTGCATGATCTTTCGCCTCATTAATGCGATTGCTTCTTCTGAGTAAGGCTCTGAACGACCAGGACATCTGACACCAGAGAATGCAAAAGCAATGCTGCATGTTTCCTTAGGAATCAAGAGTTTAAAACGATGACCACTTAGAACATATTCTACAACGGCAGGGATCCTCCTACTCCGATGCAGGAAAGGCAAGAAATCTCTAGCTTTCTTGACTGAAGCCTGAGAAGTGTACCAAAAAAAAAAACAGTGAGATATGATATAGGAATAAATCATGAAGCATAATGCTTAACTTTCTAAAATAGCACAATTTATCGAACCGTGGTCAGATCTGTTATGTGCTGGACAGGAGCATCTTTAGCTGAATGGATTCCTTTCTTCCCAGAAATTGCGCGAGCCTCTGCGGCAAGCAGGGCATCATAGTAATTTGATCTTTCCTCAAAATCTCTATGTCTGATTACTGTGCCAAAACCACGGGCAACCACCAGTTCACCAATGTTGACTCCAGTCTGCTGTCCTGAAACAGGTGCTGCAGCTAGGGCATCATCAGCCTCTCCCTTGACAGAAGACTGCAGGAAGACAGATCCAAAATCCATAACTCTTCCATCAGCAGGCCCACTTGGGGCTCCATCTACTCCAGCCATCTTTCTCGAGTATTCCATAGAAACACTGACCTGAAAAGCATACAAAATCATATTATAGATTCACCATCATCATCAAAAGAAGAGGTGAACAACAGTAGTTAAGTATTCGTACTTGTTTGCCAATAAGGCGCAGCCTCAAAAATTCCTTTGCTTCACGAGCATAGGGAGCTGGTTTTTCGTCTCTACGAGGATTACCCACTCTTGGACACCGGATACTTGACAGGTTGACTCTGCGTTCTGCTGATGGACTGCCAAATGGGACTGCATCGTCTGCAACAATAATGCAGTCGCCACTTACAACCTCAACAACCTGAAGAGAGCACATTCAGTTCATAAGAAACTAATATGTAAGTGACAACCAAAGAACACTTGGATAAGCCAACTCTTGACCAATTACTACCTTTCCTGTAAAATTCTGATCATGGATTGCCTTCGAATTGGAAGCAGGGGGTACATAATTTGTCCAGATCCTCAATCGAGTTTTCTTGGCTTGAAGTTCTGCAGCCTTCAGCCGCCTGTTGGCATCTTCCTCCATCATATTTGCACTCCATTCAACATATTTAGCTAAACCCTAAGTGAGAAATGAAGGCAAACCAGTTCAGAACATTTTCATAAGAGAAAATCTAGCATCCAACAATCACGAAAAACGATGGCAGTGGAGCAGGAAAACTATGGGCTAGTGTTCACATAGGTAAAAAACATTCACACACAGAATTAATAAGCAGTAGTGTTTACTGCATGCAACAATAACAATGGTGAAAAGAGGTCATCTAAGAGAAACAGCCTTCTACAACAGCAACAACAAAAATCTTTAAGCAAACATATGAGAACAGCAGATAACATGAAAAAAATATAGCAGCGTAAGTGAAATTAGGATGCTCACTCAAAAAGTTATTGTCATAGACTGAGAAAATCAAGATTGATACCATGCCCAGCAAGTAAACATTACATATGCTTAATGTGATGATAAAATTTTAAGCACATACATTTTCCACAAGCTCAAGGGCTAGATCTTTCGCTGAATCTCCATCAGGATAATATATTGACCCAATCAAATTGCTGAATTTGTCAACACCTTCTAGCACCATACGAACCTATAGAATCCACCAGGAATTCAGAAAATCTCATCAAAAGCAATGTACAAATTCAGAATAACTTAAAGCAGAAGTTCATTTACATCTCTATGCAAAGTGCGAACTTCAGTGAAATGTTTGGCCTCTGCAGCAAAGGGATCAGCACTGACTTCAGAAGCTGATGCTGAGACCGCAAGTCGTTGAGCAGATGTCAAAGGTCCCCGAGATGCAGCAGAAACTTCGCCATTTGTTTCATCAGAGGTGATTTCAGTTTCAACGACTGTATCTGCTGCAGGTCTTCTTCCCATTGACGGGGACTGATTCAGACAGCAAAATGGCATACAAGAAAAGACAAATTAGACATGAACACATACATCATGATACCCAAAAAAAAAAAATATGTATATATATATATGACATTATGACAAATAGAATTTATACCTGGATTCCTGCAACAAATACTTGGACAAACTGAAAGTCTGGAAGCAAATAGACCCGGACAGTGCTGCCATCACGAACCTGCTCAACAACACATTTCATAGGCCTACCCTTGTTTGCAGCTAACAGACCCATTGCATCAAAATTACTACCATCACCTATGGCAGATGGAGGTAAATTTCTGATGGCCACCTCTGCAGCACCCGGAGCCTGTAATCAAGCATAAAAGACCATGCATTAGCATGTAATTTACAAGAAGAGTTTTGTTATGTTAGAGAGTTTAAGAACACGAAGGTAATAGAAGAAGTGTGCAGAAAATTCTTGGAACATCAAAGACCATGTCTATCCCACCAGGACAACGTTAACATAATGAACACTTTAGGAACCTGTTCCTGATAAGTACAACCTGATCACCAAAGTATAACCATTTTTGCCTTCCATTTCCAGTTTTTTCAAGAATTTACAAGGATGTATAAGATTAGGACACCAGGTGCCTCATAATAAAATGTACGGAAGGATGCAAGGTTAATATACAGAGCAACAAAGGAAGCTAGACCTTGCTCCAACGTCCAACACCTTGTGTTTTAGCTTGCTCTTCTAGTTTCAGTAGTTCAGCAAGGTAAGGACTTGCTTCACCTTTCTGTTGACCCTGATCCCTGACCTGCACAAACCAGATTCAGAAAATCTGCCTATAAAGAAAACAGACATCCAATATATGATAGGAGTACGGGAAACAACCTTTGCCCAGCCTTTAGAAACGACCAATAATGCAAGATTTTGATCACCAAGAAAAACAGAGCCAAATTCCCGGTTTATGGTTGCCACTGTGTAATCCACTTTGAAAGTGACTTCCTGTCATACAGAAAGAATACTGAGTAAGATATAACATGCTTGACCTAAAATCCAAAGATAGAAAAGAATAATGAAAAGCCAACGACAAAATGAATTTTCTCGAAACTCTTTACCTTTCCAATGCAGAGCTTTCTGAGAAACTCTCTGCTTTCCCATGCAAATGGCTCATCAATACCACCTCTACGGGCCTAAGAAACACAACCAATAAGTCCCAAATTAATTCAACACAATTCTTACTCACTGGTAAACTCACCAGAAACAAAGTTTCAAAATTCAATCAAATAAAAATGGAAAATAAGCTCTAACTAATCTAATTAAATGTAAAAGAACAAATTTTACCATCAAAAAATTCCTCAACCAACAAATTACTACAAATTCAAATCAAAATACAAAATTTTTTGCAGAGTCAAATTCCACAACCATAAAGAAAATTAAAATTAGAAATCGCAACACTTACGAGCCAAGCAACAAAATCACCAATTTTTGTATCAAATACACAATAGATAATACCAATACAGCCAATGACGGAGTCAAATTCCACAATTGTACAAAAAAGTAAGATTCAAAATAGAAAAATCACAACAGAGTCAAAATCCCCAAACTTCTAGAAAATACAGATTTTAGACAAAAAAATCACCACTTTCTAGCCAACTAGCAAAATCACAAAAATTTGAATCAAATACACAATCGATAATATCAATGCAGCTCAAGAACGAGTCAAATTCCACAAACTTACAGAGAATTGAAATTCAAAATACAAATCACAACACTTACCAGCCTAGGAGAGATCAGAGAAGACAAAGTTATAGTCTTCTCCGGCGGCGGTCCACCCTTACTCGTCACAGCCATTATGACCAAGCAGTCCCCGGACGGAACCGACTTCACTCTGCCCCGGTACCATCCAGTGGCGGCGGGCGCCATACTGACTATCAAAGATCTGCACAACAATACCACCAAAAATCAACATTCACCCATCTCCAACAACAAATTCGCAACCTCAGCATCTCAATCACGCAGTCGAAACTCTAAATCACATAAAAATCCTCAGATCCGCATTAAAAATCGAATCAAAAGCCATTTCCGATCTCAAACCACCACATGCATGAACGATTCATCGAAATTTAAATCACGACAAAACCAAAAAAGAAATTTACAAAAATTATGCATAAAATATACAAAAATAAGTTCGATCTGTTTGTTGAATATGCTGAATCGGAGATGAATCGGAGAAGAAGACGATACCTGAATCGGAGAAGAAGATCGTGAAGAAGAGAGGTGCGGCGGATCGAAGAGAAGCAGAGAAGCAGAAAATGGTGAGAGAAGGCTCATATAAACGATACAGAGGAGGAGCTGGATATGAAACTGCCCTCCTTTTCAGTTATATTTACCACCAATGCCCTTCTAGTTATTTTATTTTATTTATAATAATAAAAATGTTTAAATGGTTTTGTATCAGCTTTTTTTTTTTTTTATGGTTTAACCCATAATTAAGATTTTTCATTTTTTTAATCCTTGCATCGAACTATTTTTTTACTCTTATTAATTAGTTGTAGTATGTCAATTTGTATTACATTTTGTTTTTTATTTTGCAGTTAGCCAAAACGGTGTTGTTTTGATAGGAAAAAAAAGGTAAAACGCGTCTACAAATGAAAATTATTATGAGCTAGTACGAGATGCGTCATCAATAGCTAACATGTCACAAATTGACCTGCTAAACTGATGAGTAAAATAAAAAAATAATTTAATACAAGGACTAAATGTAAACAAAACTCTAATTAGGAACTAAACCTTGAAAAATTTGAAGTTAGTAGGAACAAAATAATAAAACGCTAATAAAATTTTGTTAATTTTAAGGAAATATCATCTATAATAGTGAATTTACCATTGAAATATATATATATATATCCTACACGAGTAAAAAATCAATTTTTACAGCTTTATCCCTTCACTGTAAAAAAAATAAAGAATCTGCTAAAAATTCAGCACGTTTTATAAGTGGGGTTAAAAAAATATATTTCTTTAAGTGAGTTGAAATATTATGAAATTTAGAATATTCAGATTTGTTTAATATTTCAATTCTAATAGTTGAATTATTTGGATTTTTATTTATTACAATTTACCAAAAACTAGGGGTGTGCAAACGGATTTCGGATACAGATATGGATATTATTCTGGATATTTTTCCGGATGCGGATGTTCAAAATTTCTTACCAATGTCCATCCATAAAAAACCGGATAATATCCGTATCCATATCCAAAATTATTCCGGATAATGGATAACAT
>JAYMTA010001933.1:0-18144 GCA_036897625.1 Pelargonium cotyledonis | reverse complement strand
TCATTTGTATGTTCACTACTCACTTTCCATATTCATCACTCCCTTTCTCTTTTTTTTTTCCCACTACCCAAACACCAACTTTCTTTCCTCTCTATCCCATTAAATCCTCACTAATTGAGACTGAAAATTGATCCTTCACTACCAAATCAAATGGATTCCAAAAACCACCATCCCAACTCTAAACACAAGCACAATATAGGCACCACCACCACCAACATGAGAAGATCGCAATCCAACAACTCCGACTCCAAGTCTGTCGCTGAATCGCCGCTCCATTTCCACTCCCTCATGCGCGAACTCGCCGACCTGCCCGAGTCCCCGACCTACTCATCTCCGCTCACCTCAGCTCTCCCCCATGATGAAGACGACGCAGCTGCTGTCGAAGAGCATTCAGACCCTCAGACGCACAGTTGGGGAGGACCTACATCCCGGCTGCGCTAGAGACCGTTGTTTGACGGAGAGAAAGAGGTAGGTCCGGGGCCACCCGTCGACGGACAAAGAAGCTCCACCGTTGACAATGAGAGAGAGAGAATCGGTGGCCGAGAGAGAGAGAGCAGAGAGGGTCTGGAGCAGATCTGTTCCTTTTTTTTTTCTTTTTTCATTTCAAACCATAAGCGCCTGTTTGGCTAGTGTTTAAAACTTTGCAAAAGGGTATTTTGGTCTTTTTAACACAATGGATGGAGATTTGGATGGAATAGTGGATGGGAAGGTTTTTGACATCATTTTTGGTAGCCAAAAGTAACAAACCATACTATAGGGTAGGTATGTGCAAAAGGTGCATATTTTAGGATAGGTATGAGTAATTGTCCCTAAAGTAAAAGTGTTTTCATTACTTTATATATGTAACCTTTTAGCCGCAATAGCAGAAGACAAATGTTCCCATTTTGGTGTAAACATGCATGTTTTTGAAGTGTCTAAGCAAATGGCTCCAATATTGAATCCAAAACCATAAATGAACGATGATAAAGAAATGAAAAATCAAAACATTGATTAGGGTGTTGGGCAAAATCCAGATGGACAGACTCCACATGATTTTCTTGCTTTTTGTATGATAGAAATGGAATGGAATAAAATTCCAACTGATTTTGATGAAAGTACCGGTCTTACGTCCATCCGGAGGAAATAAATGTCATTCGCCAATTGATTTTCAATTTGGGCAAAACAGAAGACCATTTGAAATCTAGGTGTGTTGAGAAAAAGCTAGATGGACAGACTCCACAAGAGTTTTTTACTTTTTTGATGACAAAAGTGGAATGAAATAAAATTCCAACTGATTTGTATGACTATGATTGTATGAAAGTACTGGTCTTACGTCCATTCAGTGGAGACAAATGTCATTCGTTAGGTGATTTCGAATTTGGGTAAAACACTTGACTTTCTGAAATCTAAGGGTGTTCGGCAGAAACCAGATGGATGGACTCCACAGGAAATTCTTGTTTTTTTTTATGACAAAAGTTGAATGGAATAAATTTCTCGTTTACGTCCATCCGGTGGAGACAAATGTCATTTGTCGGATGATTTAGAATTTGTACAAAACAGTTGAGCATCTAGAATCAAGGGGTGCTAGCTAGAAGCAAGATAGATAACTCCACATGAGTTTCTTGCTTTTTTGATGAAAGAAGTGGAATGAAATAAAATTCCAGCCGATTTGGATGACTAAGATTGTATGAAAGTACCGGTCTTACGTCCATTCAGTGGAGACAAATGTCATTCTTGCGAAGATTTGGAATTTAGGCAAAACAATTGACCTTCTCGAATCTAGGGGTATTGAGCAGAAGCCAGATTGACAAACTCCACAAGAGTTTCTTATTTTTTTGATGAAAGAATTGGAATGGAATAAAATTACAACTAATTTAGATGACTACGATTATATGAAAGTATCAGTTTTATGTCCAACCGGCGGAGACAAATGCCTTTCGTCAAGTATTTTGAATTTGCGAAAAACAATTGACCTTCTAGAATTCTAAGGGTGTTGGGTAGAAGCCAGATGGACAAAATCCACAAGAGTTTCATGCTTTTTTTATGATAGAAGTGAAATTGAATAAAATTCCAATTGATTTGGATGATTACGATTTTAAGAAAGTACCCATCTTACGTCCATCAAGTGGAAACAAATGTCATTCGACAAGTTATTTGGAATTTAGGCAAATCAGGTAATCATCCAGGAACTGGGGGTGTTGGACACAAGGCAAATGGACAGACTCCACATGAGTTTAATGGAATAAAATTCCAACTAATTTGGATGACTACGATTGTACGAAAGTACTGATATTATGTCCATCCGGTAGAGACAAATGTCATTATTCAGGTGATTTGAAATTTGGGCAAAACAGATTACTATCTGGAATCTAAGGGTGTTGGGAAGAAGACATATGAACATATTTCAAAGGAGTTTCTAGGTTTTTTTATGACAGAAGTGGAATGGAATAAAACTAAAGCTGATTTGGATGACTACGATTATATCAAAGTACCGGTCTTACGTCCAGCCGGTGGAGACAAATGTCTTTCGTTTGGTGATTTGGAAGTTAGGGAAAACAATTAATCTTCTGGAAATCTAGGGGCATTGTGTTGAAGCCAAATGGAAAGGCTCGACAAAAGTTTCTTTCTTTTTTTACTACATAAGTGAAATGGAATAAAATTCCAACTGATTTGGATGACAACAATTGTATAAAATTATCGGTCTCATGTCCATCCGGTTGAGACAAATGACATTTTTCAGGTGATTTGGAATTTGGGCAAAATAGATAACCATATGAAATCTAAAGGTGTTGGGCAGAAACCAGATGAACAAACTCCACAAGAGTTTCATGTTTTTTTATGGCAGAAGTGGAATGGAATAAAATTCCAACTGATTTGGATGACTACAATTGTATGAAAGTACCGGTCTTTTGTACATTTGGTGGAAAAAAATGTCATTCGTCAGGTGATTTGAAATTTGGGCAACACAGATAACCTTCTGAAAATCTAGGGGTGTTGGGAAAAAGGTAGATGGACAGTCTCCACATGAGTATCTTGCTTTTTTTTTATAACATAAGTTAAATAAATAAAATTCCAACCAATTTGGATGACTACGATTGTATGAAAGTACCAGTCTTACGTTCAATCGTTGGAAACAAATGTCATTATCAAGTGATTTGGATTTTGGGCAAAACAAATGACCAACTGAAATCAAGAAGTGTAGGGGCAAAAGACTTATGGACAGATTCCACATGAGTTTCTAGCTTTTTTTTATGACAAAAGTGGAATGGAATAAAATTTCAACTGATTTCGATGACTATGACTGTATAAAAGTAACGGTCTTACGTCCATCCGGAGGAGACAAATGTCATTCGTCAGGTGATTTGGAATTTGGGCAACAAAAAAAAAGTCTTTGTTCACAAAGTAAGAGTAGAAGTGTTTTCATTACTTTATATATGTAACCTTTTAGCAGCAATAGCAGAAGACAAATGTTCCCATTTTGGTGTAAACATGCATGCTTTTGAAGTGTCTGAGCAAATGGCTCCAATATTAAATACAAAACTAGAAATGATTGATGATAAAGAAATGAAAAATCAAAACATTAATTAGGGTGTTCGGCAAAAGCCAAATTGACACACTCCATAGGATTTTCTTGCTTATTTTTATGACATAAATAGAATAGAATAAAATTCCAACTAATTACGATTGTATGAAAGTATCGGTCTTACGTCCATCAGGTGGAAATAAATGTCATTCGTCAAGTGATTTTGAATTTGGAAAAACAGATGACCATATGAAATCTAGGTGTGTTGGGCAAAAGCCAGATGGACAGACTCCACAAGAGTTTTTTGCTTTTTTGATAACAAAAGTGGAATGAAATAAAATTCCAACTGATTTGTATGACTATGATTGTATGAAAGTACCGGTCTTACGTCCATCCGGCGGAGACAAATGTCATTCGTCAGGTGATTTCAAAGTTGAGCAAAACACTTGACTTTCTGAAATGTAAGGGTGTTGGGCAGAAACCAGATGGACAGACTCCCCAGGAATTTCTTATTTTTTCTGACAAAAGTTGAATGGAATAAATTTCTCGTTTACGTCCATCTAGTGGAGACAAATGTCATTTATCGGGTGATTTAGAATTTGGACGAAAAAGTTGAGCATCTAGAATCAAGCCAGAAGCAAGATGGATAACTCCACATGCGTTTCTTGCTTTTTTGATAAAAGAAGTGGAATGAAATAAAATTCCAACTGATTTGGATGGCTACAATTGTATGAAAGTATCGGTCGTACGTCCATTCAGTGGAGATAAATGTCAGTCGTGCGAAGATTTGGAATTTGGGCAAAACAATTACCTTCTGGAATCTAGGGGTAGTGGGTAGAATCCTGATTAGCAGACTCCACAGGAGTTTCTTGTTTTTTTTTTTTATGAAAAAATTGGAATGGAATAAAATTACAACTAATTTAGATGACTACGATTATATGAAATTACCAGTTATACGTCCAACCGGTGGAGACAAATGCCGTTCGTCAGGTGCATTTTGAATTTGGGGAAAACAGTTGACCTTCTAAAAGTCTAAAGGTGTTGGGTAGAAGCCAGATGGATAGACTCAACAAGAGTTTTGTGCTTTTTTTATGACAGAAGTAAAATTGAATAAAATTCCAACTGATTTAGATGGCTACAATTTTAAGAAAGTACCCATCTTACGTCCATCAGGTGGAAACAAATGTCATTCGACGGGTTATTTGGAATTTAGGCAAATCAAATAACCATCTACGAACTAAGGGTGTTGGACACAAGTCAAATGGACAAACTCCACAAGAGTTTAATGGAATAAAATTCCAACTGATTTGGATGTCTACGATTGTACAAAATTACTGATATTATGTCCAACCAGTGGAGACAAATGTCATTCATCAGGTGATTTGAAATTTGAGCAAAACAGATTACTATCTAGAATTTAGAGGTGTTGGCCAGAAGCTATATGGACAGACTCCACAAGAGTTTCTTGATTTTTTTTATGACAGATGTGGAATGGAATAAAATTCCAACTAATTAGGATGACTACGATTGTATGAAAGTACTGATTTTACGTCCATCTGGTGGAGACAAATGTCATTCGTCAGGTGATTTCGAATTTGGGCAAAACAGATTACTATATGAAATCTAGGGGTGTTGGGAAGATGTCATATGGACAGGCTCCACAGGAGTTTTTTTGCTTTTTTTAATGACAAAAGTAGAATGGAATAAAATTTCAACTAATTACGATTGTATGCAAGTATTAGTGTAATGGTCATTCGTTGGAGAGAAATGACATTCATAAGGTGATTTAGAATTTGAGCGAAACAATTGACCTTCTACAATTTAGGGGTGTTGAACAGTAGCGAGATGGACAGACTTAACATAAGTATTTCGCTTTTTTAATGAAATAAGTGCAGTGGAATAAAATTCCAACTGATTTGGATGACTACGATTGTATAAAAGTAATTGTTTTACGCCCATCTAATGGAGACAGATGTCATTCGTCAGGTGATTTGGAATTTGGACGAAATAGATAACCGTCTAGAATATATGGGTGTTTGGCAAAAGCTAGATGGACATACTCCACATGAGTTTCTTGTTTTTTTATGACAAAAGTGGAATGGAATAAAATTTCAACCGATTTGGATGACTATGATTGTAAGAAATAATTGGTTTTACGTCCAACCGGTGTAGACAAATGTCATTTGTTAGGTGATATGGAATTTGGGCAAAACAGTTGACATTCTGGAATCTAGGGGTGCTGGACAAAACCAGATCGGTAGACCATACAATAGTTTCTTGCTTTTTTGATAACAGAAGTTGAATGGGTGTTGGGTAGAAGCCAGATGATCAAACTCCATAGGAGTTTCTTTCTTTTTTGATGACAGAAGCTGAATGTAATAAAATTTCAACTGATTTAGATTACTACGATTGTATGAAAGTACTCGTCTTACGTCGATCCGATGGAGACAAATGTCACTCGTCGGGTGATTTTGAATTTGGGAAAAACAGTTGACCTTCTAGAATCTAAGGCTATTAGCCAGAACCCAAAAGCTAGATAGATAGACTCCACATGAGTTTTTTTCTTTTTTGATGAAAGAAGTGGAATGAAATAAAATTCCAACTGATTTGGATGACAACGATTTTATGAAAGTAGTGGTCTTACGTCCATCCGATGGAGACATATGTCATTCTTCCGAAGATTTAGAATTTGGGCAAAACAATTGATATTCTAAAATCTAGGGGTATTGGGCAGAAACCAGATTGACTGACTTCACAAAAGTTTCTTCTTTTTTTGATTATATAATTGGAATGAAATAAAATTTCAACTAATTTAGATGATTATAATTCTATAAAAGTACTAATTTTACGTTCATCCAGTGGAGACAAATGTCATTCGTCAGGTGACTTTGAATATGGGGAAAACTGTTGACCTTTATGAAAATCTAAAGGTGTTGGGCAGAAGCTAGATAGACAGACTTCACAAGAGTTTCTTGTTTTTTTAGGACAGAAGTAAAATGGAATAAAATTCCAACCAATTTGTATAACTACGATTGTATGAAAGTACGTCCATCTGGTGGAGACAAATATCATTCGTCAGGTGATTTGGAATTTGGGCAAAATTGATAACCATCTGAAATCTACGAGTGTTGGGCAGAAAACAGATGAAGAGACTCCAAATGAGTTTCTTAATTTTTTTTATGACAGAAATGGAATGGAATAAAATTTCAACTGATTTGGATGACTACGATTGTAGGAAAGTAACGGTCTTACGTCCATCCGGTGGAGACAAATGTCATCCGATACGTGATTTGGAATTTGGGCAAAACAGATAATCATCTAGAATTTAGGGGTGTTTGGCAGAAGGCAGATGGACAGACTCAGCATGACAGAAGTGGAATGAAATAAAATTCCAACTAATTACGATTGTATGAAAGTACAAGTCTAATGGTCATCCGGTGGATAGAAATGTCATTCGTCAGATGATTTGAAATTTCGGCGAAACAAATGACCTTTTAGAATTTAGGGGTACTGGACAGAAGCGAGATGGATAGACTTAACATGATTATTTACATTTTTGATGAAATAAGTGGAGTGAAATAAAATTCCAACTGATTTGGATGACTACGATTTTATAAAAGTCCCGGTCTTACATCTAATGGAGACAAATGTCATTTGTCCAGATATTTGGAATTTGGGCAAAACAGTTGATTTTCTGGGAATCTAGGGGTCTTGCGCAAAAACCAGATGGACAGACTCCACATGAGTTTCTTACTTTTTTTATGATAGAAGTGGAATGGAATAAAACTCCAACTGATTTGGATGACTACGATTGTATGAAATAATTAGTTTTAATCCATCAGATGGTAACAAATGTCATTCGTTAGGTGATTTGGAATTGAGGCAAAATAGTTGACCTTCTAGAATCTAGGGGTACAGTACAGAAGCCAGATGGACAGACCACACAATAATTTCTTGCTTTTTTGATAATAGAAGTGGAATAGAATAAAATTCCAACTAACTTTGGGAGACAATAATTTTTCATCAAGCTGATGAGCTTGGGGTGAGTAAACATCTGAAATGGCCTCAACCCAATAAAATGGAGATGATGGACACGATGGAAAAGAAGTAGGAAAAACAGATCGAGAAGGAAAGGAAATAAGCAAAGATGTTATCTGTTTCACAACATTTTTAGGTACTGTTTAATTTTGAGTTGTTTGAAGGTTGTAGTTAGTAGTAAGGTCACACAATTTGATTTTTCTAAGCTGTTCCAAATATGGTTTGGGGTGCAAGTTGTTCCAAATACTAGTGGTGGTTATAACTATTAGTTCAATTAGGAACTTGAAAATATATTCAATTTTATGGTAAAAAAGATGCCCTAATTAATATTCAAACATGATATAGCCATAAATGTACGGCTTAACCTATCTATACATACTATAAAAATTGGATAAAAAAACAAGTTTATAATGCATATCAGAGCGTCACGTCATCACTTTATTAATTATGCCCCGACTATTTGATTATTTATGAATATATTCAATCAATACAATATATATTAAAAAGGAAAATAAAAATAAAAACTTATAACTTTTATAATGTAATAAAATTCTAATTGATTTGAATGACTACGATTGTATGAAAGTACCAGTCTTACATCCATCCGGCGGAGACAAATGTCATTCATCATGTGATTTGAAATTCGGGCAAAACATTTGACATATGGAATCTAGGGGTGTTGGGCAGAAGCTAGATGAACAGACTCCACAGAAGTTTCTTGCTTTTTTTTTATGATAGAAATGGAATGAAATAAAATTTCAACTGATTTGGATTACTAGGTTGTATGAAAGTATCAGTCTTACATTCATCCAGTGAAGACAAATGTCATTTGTCATGTGATTTGAAATTTGGACAAAACATTTGACCTTCTAGAATGTAGGGGTGTTGCACAGAAGCTAGATGAACAGACTCCATACATGTTTCTTGCTTCTTCTTTTTATGACAGAAGTGGAATTAAATAAAATTTCAACTGATTTGGATGACTACGATTGTATGAAAGTACCAGTATTACGTCCATCCGGTGGAGACAAATGTCATTCGTCAAGTGATTTGGAATTTGGGCAAAACAATTGACCTTTTGGAACTTAGGGGTGCTGGAAAAAAGCCAGATGAACAGACTTTACAGGTGTTTTTTGCTTTTTTGATGACATAAGTAAAATGGAATAAAATTCCAACCAGTTGGGATGGTTACGATTGTATGAATGTACCGGTCTTACGTTCATCCGGTAGAGACAAAAGTCATTCGTTTGGTGATTTGTTTTTTGGGCAAAACAGTTGACCTTCTTGAATCTTGGGGTGTTGGGCAAAAGCCAGATGAACAGACTCCACATGAGTCTTTTTTGATGACATAAGTGAAATGGAATAAAATTCCAACTAATTTGGATGACTACGATTGTATGAAAGTATCGGTCTTACGTTCATCCGGTAGAGATAAATGTCATTCGTTTGGTGATTTGTTATTTGAGTAAAACAGTTGACCTTCTGGAATTTAGGGATGTTGGACACAAGCTAGATGGGCAGACTCTATAGGAGTTTTTTGTTTTTTTTTTATGACAGAAGTGGAATGGAATAAAATTTCAACTTATTTCGATGACTACGATTGTTTGAAAGTATCAGTCTTACGTCCATCCGGTGGGGACAAAATGTCATTTGTTAGGCGATTTGGATTTTGGACAAAGCAGTTTTATAATGCATATGAGAGCGTTATATTATCGCTTTATTGATTTTGCCGCAAATATTTGTTTATTTATGTATATATCCAATCAATACAATATATATTGAAAAAAGAAAAAGAAAATAAAAACTTATAACTTTTATAACACTATAAAGTAAATTGAATTATAAAAAAAATTTGAATATTGCACGTTAATAAACATTGACACTAACTCGAAATCTTATCAATTGTTAGGGTTAAAGTAATTGCTCATAATACAAAAAATAGGAAAAAAAGAGAGGAAAAGAAAAAAGGAATGTAAATCTCTTATAAGAATAAAGTAATTTTTTTTTTACAATAAGGGAAATTTAATTAAAGAAAAAATTCAATCTTGCAAGTAAAGAAATATTGACACTCAAAAAAACAGTGTGAACAATTAAGCTAATTTTTTATAAACATCCTCCCTCAAATCCATGTTGCCAAATAATAAAAACTTGAATGTGTAAATGACACTAATAAAATATGAGACTAGAATTGTAAAATTGGAGAATTGTTTACCACTTGTGGTGAATATGACCAAAAGAATTCTGTAATGCACAAGTCACAAGTGTACGTGTGGTGCATTTTGTTCTCATAAACAAGTAGCTTCCTAACGTATTCTAAAAGGATACAGAAACAAAAAAGAAAAACACTCTCTGCTCCAGCACAAAGAATCTAACAAATAGAGGAGAGGGGGTATAAAAGCGTAAAACTCGAAGAACGGGAAGAGAAAGCAAAGCACGGATCCAAGTAAGTAATTATCATTTAATTTTATGATAGCAATATGTTATGATTAAATCAATTGTGTTTTAAGATTCTAAATTAGAACATAAATGACTGTTCATATGAATGTTTAAATCTAACAATTGGTATGTTGAAAACATAATCGACTCAAGTTGTTATCAAGTTTCAATTCTAAATCAGATATTCAAGTTTCGTGACTGACAGTTACAAATTAGACATTCAAACTTTACATGCTATCTATCTTTTGGATTACATTAATGATGCAGTGCATCTTGAGTTACTGCACAATTTTATTTCCTTTATTTGCTTGAGAAATAAATATTGTAGTATTAATCTCTTTTGCTTGAAAGTGTCGTTCTGTCATATCACTTGTTTTTTTGAATGCTTTCTGTAAGTTAGTAAATTAGAAGAGGACAAAACCCATTAATGAATAATTGAACATCTTCTGATAAAGATTAGTCACACTTTATGACATTTACTGTATAATCTTTTGGCTATTGACATATAGTGTAATTAATGATACTACACTTATGTTCGTGGCATAAATTTGTTTAATTAGATGTTTGTTGTATTGATAAACGAGTTGGTCACCAAAGTGGCCTAACTTAATTGTTATTCAAACATTTAATTATATAGTTTTAATTATTTAATTTAGTAATGCTAACAAATGACATTAGAGATATAAATTAAATAATTCAATTATTAGTTATAATGGCCCGAGATCACCCAAAGGTTGATCAGTGCTTGTAACTAGTAATACTAAAAGAGATTAAATCATAGAGGTGAACATGATTGTATATCCAAAGATAGCATTCATGTTAAACTTACTATTATCTATGATAAAACTTTGCATCATTATAGTGCTTATATGTGCATTTAAGTTTCACCCAAATGGGAACTTAAATGTGTTAAAAAAAAGTATTAATGGTTTAAAACTATTTAAAACTCAAAACATTAACGTGTGAGCTATTTGTAAATAATTGCAGCTGTCTTGAACATGTTTTCTTCGACTAATGGTGTCATTAAGTTCAATGGGCTTAATTATAGTGATTGGTCAAAACAGGTCCAGTTCTAACTGAACGGAATGGATTTAGACCTCGTTATAATTACTCCTGAAAAAACCTGCAGCTGTTACAGAAGCCAGTAGTGAGGCTGATAAAACCTATTATGAGGTTTGGGAAAGATCAAATAGGTTGTGCTTGAACTTAATGACAATGATGATAGCTGATAATATTAATCTATCGATGCCAAAGACAGACAATGCTAGGAAATTTATGCAAAAGGTGAAGGAGCTCTCTCAATCGGTCATAGCTGACAAGTCCATTGTTAGGAGTTCAATGAGTGAGCTGATGACCAAGAAGTTTGAATGGTCGTAATCCATCCATGATCATGTAACCTCGATGTCAAATCTGGTAGCGAAACTGAAAATCAATGGGGATGGATGTGTGCGTTCGAGCTTGGAGCAGCTCGACACAGCTCCGACACACCGCGACGATCTGGGCTCGATTCAACGGCTCACGGTTATGATCTGGCCATCGACGATCTGGCCACTGACGATCTGGATCAAGGCCATGAATCGAGGCCAGATCTGCCTCAAGGCCGAAAATGAAAAAGGAGAGGTTTCTCTCTCTCCGCCTCTCTCCTCCATCTCCAACCTCCGACCTTCAGCTGATCTTTGACGTGCACGGTTGGTCCAGTTCTGATGAGAGGTTCTAACAAGTGCAAATGTGCAAAAACCATTTATTTTGTTTTGATTTGATTTTAATTTGGTTTAATTTAGATGATGTTTATCAAATCTGGCCATAAAATGCAGATTCTGTCGTCCGAAAAATTCATATGGTTGTCGAAATCGTTAATCAACTCAACATGAAGAAGAAGGGCATTTCAGGGTTTAAAAAAAATTAACCATCACGGGCAGTTCACGTGCTTCGATCTGTTCACAAATTCATCAATTTTAACAGTTCAAACTAATGTAACTAATATTTGGTGAGTTTTGTACAAAACATTGTACACTTGATGACATGTTTGTAATTAGTTAATTATCCAAGAACAACTTTTGAAGATTAAAAGTCCATAGACATATGTTGCAGGAGGGAAGTAGCCTACCAAACAAGCACATGACCTAATACTAAATTTCCAACAACATGACACAAATTACGAACCTTATCGTTCAAGAATCATACCAACCTTCATAGCTCCAAGTCGAGCTAAAAACACATTGTTGTGCTCAACACTACAAAAGTTAGTCAATTATGCGACGAATAACCTTAGAACCACCTCAGCTGGGTTCCAACTTCGATCAGGTGATTTTGTGAATGCTATTTTCTAGGATTTTTTTTTTTTAAATTTAGGGTTTGGGTTGGATTCTGGTGAATGGAAGCAAGTTTCAGTTTTTGGTGAATGTGAAAATGAAATTTGCTCTACAGAACAAAAGTGGTTAAATTTTTTGCAGCTTATGCCTTAATATTTCATGGGAGCTCAGTAATGATTCATGTTATCATTGATTCATGTTAGGCAATAACTAGTTCCTGTCAATATGATATATTTACAAGCTCATTTGTTTGTTCTCTTTGTGTACATTTTTTATATGGAGTTTTGTATCTGTTTAACTTATAAAAGAGAAAGATGTTCCTTGTATATTGAGTTGAACTCTTAGCGCATCTGGGTTTGTTGTGTGAGCTCAAATCGTGGAGCGAACTCTTAGCTCAATTGGGTTTGATCTTTGTGCTCAAATCGTGGAGCGTACTCTTGGCTCAATTGGGTTTGATATGTGTGCTCAAATTGTGGAGCAAGCACTTAGCTCTATTGGTTTTGATCCGTGTGCTCAAATCATGGAGTGATGTTTATTAGTGGTGGCTTTGCATAGGTGTTTGAGGTCATGAAGAAGCAGGAAGAGGCTAGGCAGGCAGAGTGGGCTGCAAAGGCTGCTGAGTTTAAAGCATTTCAAGCTCAAACTGAAACTGTAAGATACTATATCTCTTGCCATTGCATTTATTTCCATTTGAGGACTCAAAATATTTACTTCAAGTTTACCCCTAATTAGGGCTGCTCCTTGTTTTAGCCTTTGTTAACAACTTTTTTAAGGGTTAAATGGTATTAGGCCCCGTGGACTTGTTTCCATTATAGAGTCTGCCATTATTTAGAGGTTTTACTCTTTCTCAACCTTGGACCAACAATTTTTTAGAATTACAATACTCTCATCTTACTTGCTACAACTGATTCACCACTTACACATAGACATGCACTGCCATGTCACCCATCTCTATGAATCACCGTAACGGTGCGTTTTGATTCCTTCTTTTTTGTTTCAATTATTCTAAAACGACGTCGTTTTCTGAAAACAAAAATCAACCATCCAAAAGCAAACCCAATTATTCTAAAACGACGTCGTTTTTGGATGTTTGATTGAAAAGTAAATGAAACGTGGCGTTCATTTGTCGTTTTAACTAAGATTCTTATGTATCATCACTCTATATGAGATCTTATAGAAGAAATGGAAACATAATTTAATTGTATGGAATATGAAAACTTCCAAGTGTGAAAAATACATATACAAATGCAAATTTAGTTGTCAATTAACTCTAGATAAACCATCCTTTTTGAAATGTGGCGTTTGTGCACCTAGGTGTTCCCCGCAGACTAATTGCGAAAATTGGTCTTTGCCGCTAACATTTTCGAAACCATGAGCATGGTTGGCCTAACTTGAGGATCTCCATTAACACAGGACAATGCAAGCTTTATGATCATTGTCAGTTCATCCTCGTCATGAACATTGGGATATGGAAGGCGTTGGTCCAATGCGTGTGTCAACAATATATTCTCTGTCAATGGTGACGACATGAGATAGGAGATGGCTTCACCCGGATGCCTTCCTCTAATTACTTCTAATGCCAACACCCCAAAACTATACACATCACATTTCTTCGTTACTCTCATGGTATAAGCTAGCTCTGCACCATAATATAATGAAAGAGAAATTCTCAACACATAACTAAATTGAAGTACAACAAAAAAACATAATAATAAAAATAATTACCTGGTGCAATATACCCATATGTGCCAGCAACTACAGACCAATTGGATGAGTCTAGTCTTAGAAGCTTAGCAAGGCCGAAGTCAGAGATGTGCGCTTCAAACTCAGTATCAACCAGAACATTGCTGCTTGTTATGTCCCGATCAACGATTGGTGGTATGCAATCATGATGCATGTAGGACAAGGCATGAGCCACTCCTTTAATCACATTCACCCTCTTACCCCAATCAAATTCCTCAGCTGCTTCTTGTTTGCCAAGAATCGCTGCCAAGCTGCCCCTTTCAAGGTACTCGTACACCAGAAATGAGTGTAAGGAATGGGAACAAAAGCCATAGAACCTCACAATGTTTCGATGTCTTATCATTGTCAACGCCCGGATCTCATTTAGAAACTCTTTGGGATATCTTTTCATAGGATCATCAGACTGTGGATAAAGTTTCTTGACAGCAACTACCATGTTTCGTGATGGCAAATATGCTCTGTAAATTCTACCATGTCCTCCTCTACCAATGCAATATGCTGCATTGAAACTGCAAGTGGCGTTTATGATTTCTTCATACGCCGTCTTCCCATCAAAAAATAAAATCGAGAGCACATTCTCATCCTTAATGTCCCGACCTTTTTCTGCTTCGAGCTTTGCCTTTCTTTTTCGTAACATACAACACAGTCCCAGCAAACAAAATATAATAAAAAGAGAAGCCAGAAGTGGGAAAACTGTTGAAAAAACAACCTGGTGGTGATGGCGGCGTCTTGTTGAACTCGGTTCAGAAGAAGCGCAAGGCTTCAATGTACTGACATTTCCACACAATCCCGCGTTCCCTTGCAATGGGGCATTTTTGAATGCTGTGTTGATGGGAACTGGACCTTCAAGTTCATTATAGGACAAATCAACATACAACAGGCCATCCATTTCCTCGAAAGATGATGGAAGGGAGCCGGTGAGTCTATTGTGAGAGATATTCAACATCTTCAAACTCTGCAAATCGCTGACTTCTGAAGTGATTTTTCTATTGAGTTTGTTATAACTCAAGTCTAGCTGGGAGAGTTCTATTAACTTGAACAGTTGAAGAGGAATTCCCCGGCTGAACTGGTTGTGACTCAAGTTCAAATAGTATAGTTTCCACAAATCCCCAAGTGCTTCTGGAATCGACATGTTGAGTTTGTTTTCAGACAAGTCGAGATACACAAGACCAGTCAATAATCCAACTTCCGGAGGCATAGCACCCGAGAGTCTGTTCCCGTTGAGAATTAACTTCTTCAAAGAAATCAAATATTTTAGCTCCCTTGGAATTTCCCCAGTTATATGGTTTAATGAAAGATCAAGCTCCTGTAGTTTAGTTAATCTCCCAATCTCAGGTGGTATACTACCACCAATGTTGTTCCCTGAAATTCGGAAAATGGAAACATTCTGGCACCTTCCCCAATTTTTTGAAATTTCACCATGAAGCATGTTGTTGCTTGCATCAAAAGATTCCAAAAGTGGGTAACCACCAAAATCTTGAGAAATGTTTCCAGTGATTTGGTTTCCGTCCGAACGGATTATTGTCAAAGTCTTGCAATTTTTCAAGCTTTTGGGGATTGGACCAATAAAATGATTGTCACTTGCTGTGATCCTTTGAAGTGAACCACCTTGACAAACATCACTAGGCAAACTGCCAGTGAAATTGTTTGTGTCAACTTCAAATCCAATCAAATTGCTCATATTCCTCAGTTGAGGAATGGAACCAGAGAGTTGGTTAATTTGGAGGCTAAGAAGTTGTAAATTGGTCAGGTTACCTAATGAAGTGGGAACTGAACCACTCAGCTTATTTTCACTCAAGTCTAGCTCAACCATAGATTTCAGGTTTCCAAACTCTTCAGGAACGGAACCTGAAAGCTTGTTACCGTGGAGATGAAGTAGACTAACTTGTGACAAATTGCCAACGGAAGACGGGATTGAACCAGAAAGATTGTTTGTTTGAAAACTCAATTGCTCCAAAGATATCAAATTTCCTATCCCGGATGGAATGGAACCGGAAAGCTGATTGTTGAAAATGTACAGCACAATAAGCTTTCTCAAGTGTCCTAAAGTGGAAGGAATGGGACCTGTTAATAGATTGTTGACATGTAAACTTCCTCTAGATTGGTGAGATTTCCCATTTCTGGAGGAATGGAACCAGATAGAGAGTTCTCATAGAGGTACAATCTGACTAGATTGGTCAAGTTACCCAGAGAAGAAGGAATGGAACCATCAAGATTGTTGGTGTACAAAGCAAGCTCGTTCAAAGACTCAAGCTCTCCTATTTCATGAGGAATGTGTCCATTCAACATGTTATCCACAAGGTGCAGGACCTCTAGATCCTTGAGCAACCCAATTTCTGGAGGAATGCTCCCCGACAATGGGTTCATGGAGAGGTCAAGATATATGAGTTTGGAGAGCCCAGCAATCTGAGGCGGGATAATGCCAAAGAGTTGGTTCATGCTGAGATCGAGATATGCAAGACTGGGGAAAGAAGTGAATGAAAAACCATGGAGCGTACCGTTGAGGGCATAGTCGGTAAGATTGATCCGAGTGACTCTACGATTAGTGTTGCAAGAAATGCCAGACCAAGTGCAGTGAGTGGAGCCGGAATAGTTGGTCCAGGAAAGGTGCAAGGGAGTTCTGCGTTGGAGGGTGGATTTCCAGAGGAGAAGGGCTGTTGCTTCAGCAGTGTAGTCAAAAGAAGCAGCATGGAGAGAATAAGTAAATTGCATGAGAACAAAGATGGAGAAAGAGAATAGGAAGGTGTGTCCTTTCTTCAATGCCATAATGTAAGTTTTTAGCTTTGAAATATCAAATATCCAACATAATGTATGTTTTATAAACATACATTCTTGAGATGAACAAACTATCCAAGTTGTGTGGATAGTGCTCTTCTTCCACTCATTTATAAGCTATTTGTCAGTGTTAGGAGACCTCTGACTTGGTCTTGGTCTTGGTCTTTTGCAATTGTAGGTACAATGGATTGGTGGCCTCATAAGCTAGTCTTCTTGCAAGACTCAAGACATCAATAATGGTCTTCTTATATATATGTGCATTCATACCCGGTGTTTACTTTTTATACATAAAAAATTGTCAATATATGTAGCATTGATCATTGATGTTCATAGTAAGCAGATCAGGATATTTTAGAGTCAAAACTGTTGTGAATTCAGTTACAATGAGAACACTGAAACCAATGTATTTCTCTTTTAACCAATGTATTTCTCTTTTGCTTGTACCATGTGCTGTCATGACATGTAGTTTTTCATATACAGGAAAGGATGTGCTTCATGAAAAAACTTCTAGTTATAGAGGTGTAAAAGTTTGAAATCTTGTATGAAGAATTTGTTGGGTGAAGGCATTTCATTACATTCGGGGTTTGAAAACTATGCATAAATGAGTGTAAAGTAAACTGAATTACTACTCGCGAAGAAACATCGATGGAAGAGAGCCAGCCAAATGAAAAGCCCTAGTCATTAGTTTGTGTAACTTATGATGAGGTGAATTGTTCGGAATTGCTTGGGGAAGGTCTGGGGTGGTGGGTGTGAGGGGCGGTCCGGGAAGTGGAAGCAAGTTTGGTGGAGGTTATAATACGAGAGGCTCTAAGCTGGTTCGAGGTTTAGAGGCGGGAGAGGAGGATCTCAATGCTTTCCATCTCATTATTTCGGATATTTAAAACTTAATAGGCTTTTTAAAAGTGTTAGTTTTTATTGTGTGACATTCAACGAATCAAGCGACTTATATGTTAGTTGAGTTTTGAGATTATTTGTTTGTTGGCTGATGTGAGTTAAATACAAGTTTGGTCCTCTTTTCACACAACAAAATGTGACTTCATATAGTTTTTTTGGCTTAAAGTCCAACCACCAAATGGCCTCGTAAGCCTATGAGTATATGTGTACATTATCACATAGTGATTTTACATAATTACCCTAATAACATGGTCCACCAACTCACACCAAAAAATTCCCTAAAATCCCCAATTTCCCCAAAACCAGAAGCAAACCCTTCCGAGAATGGCGGAGAAGGAAGAAGAAGCAAACCATGAGCCACACTTCTGGGGCACCACACCAGAACAAGCCTACTACGCTCAACATGGCGTCCAAGGCACCGCCTCCTTCTACACCTCTCCCCGA
>JAYMTA010001932.1:0-18146 GCA_036897625.1 Pelargonium cotyledonis | reverse complement strand
TTGACTACCATCCTTTGAGGCTTGGGAGCTCTTTCAAGTGAATAAGCCCGAGTCCGGACCCGTGTGACGTGGCATCCCGGGGCCACGTGTCGATTTGTGACCAACCGATTTACTTATAATTTTTCGGATAGAATCACTTATATTGGAGTGAAATTAAGTTCAATAATTTACCAATTTTCACAAAATGACGTGTAATGTCATGTCACAAATATTTTACAAAATTCATCTACACAAAATGATGTGTTAATTAATAAGAAATGACACATCATTCACTTTATTGACGAATTTGTTTGATCATAGTTCATCACATGTACAACGTCTTATAAGTCACGCGCTCTACACTAAAAAATTTATGAAAAAATAATTGAATAATTTATGTCGAGTTATTATTTGTTGAAACTGAACTTTAATCTACAAAAATATAAAATATACATCTGCCATGTTTATAAAAAAATGATAAAATTTGAGACATTTAGCAAGTTTTCATTTGTAGAATGAAAGTCTTCTTCCCACCTGGATCATGCAATCCATTTTCTTGAACAAGGTAAGATTAATACATAAAAACATTACAAGTTGTAGGTGTCATATTACTAATCCAAGAGGCAAGAAATATACAGACTCACTTCACTTGTGTGCACTGAAGCATCAAGCATTACAACAAATACCACATTTTGAATGCAACAAATGAACCATATTCCAAGTTTAGCTGACTCTGTCAAGGCCATACAATCGTGGAAGAAACTTATAAAGTACACATTCTTTTGAACTTGCATAGCAACAAAGTCAACAATATACTGTTGAGGTAAAGAGCTATTATTTTGTATTTTTTTTATCTGAAAATATTTTCATGCCACAAAAAATAAGAAAAACATGAGAAACACAATTAATACAAAGAATATCTTGATCATCAGCCAGCGGTTGGATGATATGCTGTTAAGGTACCTCACGAGTTGCCCCTGTGCCCCTTCCACATTTGCAAGTGAATCGTCCATGTTTTCATCAATCCTGCAATCAATAACACCGTCATTTTAATCTAATGAATGATAAAACATGAAATAATAATCTATGCCCTAGATTCAGTCACAGGCTCCAATGTGTTGAGTTATCGTCCCATCATAATGGTGATTACATTTACAGCTACATAAGGACACAACTACTGATTACTACAATGAGTGCACATTTGGCAAGAATTAAAAATATATGAACCAACCTGATCGCAAGCTCTCCTTGTTGCGACACCATGGTTGCAAGTTGTGTAAAGATGTTGCTTAGCTCATGAATTGTTGACTCCACATTATGAAGAGCTTCGGCTCTGCTATTCATGTAGTTGTCTTGTAGCGGACCCATCTGCTGTTGCTGTTGTGATTGTGGCTGTTGCTGCAACAATGGCTGAGATTCCCCATCTGTTTGCTTCCTGAGAATAGAATTTAAGGCAATCTGATTATAGGGCCTCTTGTATGTACCCAAGTAATGCTACAAATGGAATGGGGGCAACTTAAAAGAGCATACATATGTGAATTTCATATGGATGAGATTCAATAACCATTCAATTTCATTTACAGCTTTTTGCAGAAGAACAAATATGTTTCCAAAATAATAAGGCAACGAGGCTCCAACCAGTAAATCATATGCAGAAATTAAATAATGTTATACAGAATTGTCCAAACTCCAAAGCAATTATATCTATCATGGTCCTTTACCTTGGAAATAACTGGGATGAAGATGTGGAGCCATTGGCCCAAGGTGGAGGAGACGGTTCACTAGCAGCTGCTTTCGCAGCCAGAGGTCGCTGGCGGACAAAGGGATTTGTTGAATCTTTAGAAGCATTTGAAGTAAACAACTGCCTTCTGTTCTCATGAACCTTTAAATTCTGCAAATAAAAAAGCAACTCGGAGCACTTCAACATACATGAAAATCAAAACCAAAAGATATCCAGTAGGTTAATAGCAAGTTATATTCTATAGCAACATTCAACATACCTCTGTCCTCATAGTCAGAACTTCTTTAAACTCTTTTGTTGCACTCATCAGGCGGTTCTTTAGGTTATCAACAACCGTGGTTGAATGGGTGGTGGTGTCACTCGAAACATTACTGCGTTCATTTTGCGAGTTGCAGACAAATTGCAGATCCACCACAGCTGAATTGAGTGCAGTAATATCTTGCTTTATGACTGAGGTCAGCTCTTGAATCTCTCGAGTTGGATCATCAAACACTGAAGTCCTCTTTGCCACTGACGACAGAGAACAATAAGTCAATAACCAGTTCAATACCTTACGGTCCAAATACCTTGGAAGTTCTGAGCTTCAGTGTATCATCACAAGTCAGCTCACATCCCCACTATGATAAATAAATAAAAATAGTTTCCAAAACCAACATTTAGACAATGAATCCCCCTATCTGGCATTTTAGTATTAAGTTTTACATACTGCCACAATTCCCTGTTATCATTATTCTCAAGCCCGTACATTAATTCAAGAAATCACCAAAAAAGAACACTAGTTGGGATATTGCCGGTATATGCAAATACCTGGCACTGCATATGCATAAGCATTGTATTACATGTACATGAGATAATTGCAACAATTATGAAATTAAATGTTATAGGTTTATAACTTTTGGATTGGACTTCATCCCATGGTTTATGATACATTGTAAGAGAATGAACTGAAAAGGTGATCGGGGAAACCACAAACAGAGTTTGATTTCCTGCATTTGCAAGTAATCTGCAAGATATTTTTGCACATCCACAGGAGGCACATTCTGAAACTGAAGTATTGCAGATACTGTAATATCCCTATTGGACTTCTTACCCTCTGTTTTTTGCACAGAGAGAACTCTCAAATAATCCAAAGTTCAAATCTAAGACGCTCAATTCAAGTATCCAACAAAATTAGAAATTAAGCATCCTAACCTGTGACCAGTATAGCGTATATGATACACTATTTTAGGCATGTCATAAATTTGACTGGCTATTTTCCACAGCATGCTAGACTTAATATATATAACTTAATTCAAATTTTTACGTAGCTTTGAAAAAAACATAGCTCAATTATCTGCCAATTGATACATGAGCTAAATTGAACAAAACATTAAGCCCGATGCCCGAATCATAAATGATCCGAATGAAATCCTTTTCACCCATTAAGATCTAATATCCAGTAAATCAATCAACAATTCAATGACACAGGACCCATTGGGTAGCAATATATCAAATAATTATCTAATATCTACGACAACCCTTTAAGTCTATGAACATAGGTATGGGTCTTTGTCCCAATTAATTCATCTGCTCTACGGGTATCCCTCGTCTAATTTTCACTTAACCTATTGCTACCAGCTGCAATCAATTCCCTAACATGATAGACGGACAACCACAGCTTTAATCATTAGGCAATACCACAAGAACATTTAATTACATCTCACCCAATCATTTCAGCTAAATCTACTAATTTCCCACCCAAGCATAGAGAAGCACCAATTTGATAATCTAATATTGCCATTACTAGGCTTGCTCCATTCAACCTACTTTAAATCTATAATAGCTCCAGCTAACCACAACATCTTCATTCACACTACCTCCTTGTTGGCATCACCTAAATTCCCACCATTTTTTCACTCTCACCACAGAGTCACCAACTTTCAGCAGCAGCAGTTCCCACTGCTGGACCAACAGCAATCACAGGTTTCATTCAAACGATCATCTC
Source organism: Pelargonium cotyledonis (assembly GCA_036897625.1). NCBI lineage: Eukaryota > Viridiplantae > Streptophyta > Magnoliopsida > Geraniales > Geraniaceae > Pelargonium > Pelargonium cotyledonis. The sequence continues at coordinate 14,442 of JAYMTA010001932.1, read as the reverse complement.
AACACTGTTTCTGGCAGTTTGGGTTGGAATTGCAGTAAAAACATATTAACCAATTTGAGCACCATTCAAAAACCCTAATCTGAACACTTTCATAATTGTGACCAAGACAATATAAACACATCCAGATCAGCTCATAATTTGAAAGTGGAGATATGAGCGTGAATTCATCAGCGCCAATATGACAAAAATGAACAAAAAACTAAAGATCAAAGCCAATACGAATCACTCACATTGTGCAAGCTTTGCCAATTTCTGAGATGTCTGGTGAATCCCATACCCAATCTTGGACGCCCTCTTGTTGAACTCCGATTGAATGGCCACCGCAGATCGCGCTCCCTCAGCTTTCTCGCTACTGCCACTAGCGCCACTACTGCTATTCAAACCAACATTGGTCTTCTTTAGCTTCTCCGCTACATTAAAGAACTCGTGAGTCCGGTCCCGGTACGACGATTGCGCCGGCTTCACAGGCATCTCTAAGAATCACCCCCAACTCACCAAATCAACTCCTCCGTGGAACAATCTAGAACACGACCGAACTGATTCCGATAGAAATGGTGATAGCTAGATGTGGAAACCCCAACCCAACGATTGGCTGTGATGACGGACTCTGGTGCTCACAACTGTGTGAGCCGCGGAGATCGAAAGCGTAGATAGAGGTCGAATCCGGGGGCAAAAATGTAAGAAACGGTGAAAACTTTGAGTATTCTGCAATTCCAAAAATTGCAGAGAAGGAGAAAAGAGACGATGATGAAAATCGCAGATCTAGATCTCGTGAATAGGGAATGGGGATTTTGCAGACAAAAAAAATAAGCTCTTTCTTCAAAACGCGCGTTTTCTTTATAATCGCACAGCAGCCGTTTATTTATTTTTGTTTTTTCGTTATTTGTTTTTGCTGGTTGCCATTAAGAAACCGACCTGGCCCCGATTAGTCTACACACGTCAATAAACCAATGAAATGAGAACCAGTGAACCAAACGAGTTTGTGCTGATTTTGTAATGTCAAAAATGTTTCAAAAATATTAACAAGTTCTAGTTTAATTAAATAAATTTATAAATATCTACCAACAAAATATGTGAATATATATATATATAAAAAACCTAACATAAATAAATTTGCATATACATATACTTTTTTGTATAAACTTGTCATGACTCGATCAATATCAGACACTATAAAATGAGAACTGACACAACACAAATGCCCATCACTCATAGTACCGTGTTTTATGTAAACTAAGAATCAAATGGAATCGAGGTTCATTTACCATAACCATCATCGGCTATAGTACCGAACTACGGACTTCATAGCCCCAAATTTATCATGAAAGGTGTTACAATGGCGAGAAATAGAAAAAAACAACATTTCAAATTCCACTTTCGCGTAAAACTAACTTATTCTCAAAGAGATGTGTCCTTATTCAATTGTATCTATAGCCTATTTTCGTTTTTAAGCAAGGAAAAACAGATAGGAATACATATCCAAAACTCACACCCTCAACTCTTCGATTTCAGGACTTAATGGTTCAAAGACGGCTTCCACTTCATTTGGATCTACTCCCTCAAAGCTTGATGGATTCCACTTGGGGTTCTGCAAATAAACGATCATAAAAACTGTTGAGCAATTAACTGATGACAGGAAAGCCAATACTATAGTTCTTTTTAAGACTGAAAAGATTCATATGTTCAGATGTTCTTATCTAAGATTAGAAAGAATTGTTGAAGGCATGTGAACCTGATCCTTGTCCACCAAGACTGCCCGGACACCTTCAGCAAAATCAGTTCGCAAGGAAGACCTCAACGCAATGCGATATTCAGTTTTCATCACACCACTTAACTGGATGTGTCCAAGATAAGGAGAATTACATTATAGAATTCACAAAATATACAACCAAAAAAAAAAAAAAAAAAACTGGCCAACAAAATGATTCAGCAAAAAAATAAAGGATTAGGTGCCTCACTTTTGATAGATCATTATCGTGTTTCCCATGTGCAGCTGCAACTCTAGAGAAATATTTTTGTGTTAAGCAAAGAGAAAATGGTGCGCCTTTTCCAAGACCTTGAAGAGCACCATTAGCCCACTCTACAACTGCACAGTAAAACAAAGAAAATCAGAAAGGAGAAAGCATACTAGAGCAACCCATGCAGACATTTTCCAAAGGCATCCACTTGCAATAAACGGAGAGCTTGACTCTTTCAGATGTGAATACATCTTCTAAAAACAACTAAAAAAATATCAATATGATTTACCTATAGGATCACTACACTGCTGATGCTTTTTCAGCTCTTCAATTATCTCACTGACTGATTTATTCGCACCAAAGGTCGAAACTATATGCGGTAGAAGCAACTTCAACTGAGCCTCAGACTCAGGGTTACTGCTGTGTTTCACCAAAAGTGCTCTAATGTCTTCCTGTGGATCCTGTGAACTGTTTCCAATGGATGCAACTGCTTTTAGTGAGACAGCACTATTACAGTCTAAATCATGCATATATTTGCATGATGCACAAGACTGCACTACAACTTGAATAGTTTAATGTAATTGTTTACTAATTGCTAACCAATATGGCAATATATATATCTTTGAGCCAACGAGCGTAAGAAGAAATTATATTAAAAACCAAGATGCATGCATCTATAGAACCATTAACAAACATTTTGGCATTAATGTTTACACATGTACAACTCCCACCACAAAAGAAACTTAAATTTTCATAATCAGTAATTTGAATTATGTCAGCTAAAGGAAAAGGTTTCTTCATTTTTTTTTTTTTTGGAAAAGTGCTAAAATAATGCTATTCACGTCACTAAATAAGATTCCTTTTGTCCCAAAATGAGTGTCTTAGTTCCTATTTGAGAAAAATTAAGGAGAAGTTAATGTTATACATTTCTCTTGTATCCTCATGGACATGTGTTATAACAAACTTAAATATACTAACTTACTGTAGGGATACTTTTGACAATTCTTGCATAATTAACTTCTTAAAAAAAATTAAAAAAAGTACACTCATTTCGAGACGGAGGAAGTATTACAAATATGCTAAATGCACTCATTGGCTACTTTTTCCCTGTAAGGTGACCATGTGCTCATCAAGGAAAAAATGTTGCATGCATCATTTATGTCCATTTAAAGATGGTTTATAACATACAAGGTAAGAGCCAAAAGGCCTTCCTTCAATGAACTCAAGTTCCCAGATGGCACATAGTGCGTTCCAAGACCAACAAATAATGCATCAGAAGGTGTAGAAATCCTTGTTCCAGTCATTCCAAGGTAAGCACCTGCCAAAACTTAGCTCTGTTAACTACAGTCTACATGAGAGAATCCACAATTTGAACCAAGTAGGTGATTCATACCAAATAGAGCCTACCAAGCAAAATCACAGAATATTCATGAGAAGGTAATATTTGCTCCACTAATATATGAAGTATAAACCTACATTTCTATACTTCCCCTCTTAACTGTGGACATCAAAAATTGAAAAAAGAGCTGATATCATGTCTGCAAAGTAAATGGTCTGAGTCTTTTCTGCAGGCCAATTGGCTATTATGTAAGAATTACTTATTTTAAAGCTAAATTCCACCATAACATTGTTAATCATATATGTAATTTTATCAGCCTCTTCTAAATTATTTAGTATGAAATGCATACCGACTGATCCTCCTCCTGGACTTTTTGCAGCTATATGAGCAAATCCAACATCTGGGAACAAGCCAATTCCATTTTCTGGCATTGCAAGAAGAGTCCTCTGCAAAAGAATTTGATGCATGGTAAAGAAACATTTAGAAGGTCATTTAAAGTAAAAGCAAAAAACAAACTGACATCAACATAAAAGACCATCATACTTCTGTTATGATCCGATAACACCCATGACCAGACAGACCAATTCCAAAACCCATAGTTATACCATCCATGAAGCTAATATATGGTTTCTTGTACTCAGAAATTTTGCATATCAAGGAATATTCTGCGGTGAAAACCTGGCAGAAATTAGGCACAAAAAAATAAATTAACTTCAGGGTATTGCAGATGGTCCATAACATGTATCACAACAGGTCATCAAGATAAGTAATGCACAACTGTGCGTTAAACAATCAAAATCTCAGTAATACAATGTTTTGCCAAATAACTGAAGCACTCATAAAAAATAAACTGTCCAAACAAATGTCAGGTAATCAAGAAATCAAATAATGCATATAAATATATGATGAAATGAGAAAATAAAAATGAGTTAAATACAAAATAATGGCATGAGATATTGATCAATTTTCTAATTAAATAAGCTTGAAATCAACAACATTTTGCTCACATAAAAGCACAACATATTGCATTTCAAAATTCATTGATATTTATATGTTCAAATTAAAAACAATGAAATTATGAAGAAATATTATGCACACACACAATGGCTGTATTCAGATTGGAACTTTTATACCAAAAAGCTTCTTCTTTTTTTTTAATGAAAATTATGATAGATTTGAGAACAATGCAACAAAACATAAACTATATATCTTCAAGACACGGTTGCATGAGATTCAGGTGTCAACTTTTGTTTTAAGGTGCACAGCAAAGTGATGCAGCGGGTGTCCATGTCTCTAATCCTTGGTTTTAGGCAAGTTAACTATATTAATAGTCATGATGATATTTATAAACTAATACAAGTCCTAAAGTGCAGTCTGTAGTTTGTACAGAGAAGGCTGCCTTCTCTAACTTGAATTTTAATAAAATTTCAGCAAGATATAAATCTGAAGATACATAACCACAAAGGACACAACAAGACCTTAATCACATCTGACAGTCCGTTACTGGTTGTGATCTGCTTTACATCACCTCCTGCAGATAAACTAAGACCTTGATTATTAACTAGACAAATATCTAGCAAGTCATCTTGTTAAAATACCATTACACCAGTGGATTTAACAGAAAATAAAAAGAGCTAACTTAATTGAACAAACACATAAAACAAAAACAAAAACAAAAACAAAATAGTGGAAATCAGCAGCCGAGCTAGAGCATCAGTGCGAGAAACACATGAAGCACAAATGAACCTTTGGCACTAGAGGTGTGTTCTTGTCCTTCTGAATTTCGGCAACAACCCCCTTAATATCCATTCCTGCAATTGCCATTATTGGTCACCCTCAAAATGTTTCCCAGCACTGTAACGATAAAACTTACCCACAGAAAAGATTATGCAGCTAAATAAGATTGAAAGATAAATAAATAGATTGAGAACATATACAGGATGTAAATGGATGATAATTTCATTGAAGAAACAAGATTTAAAGGGAGCATTTTTACGTTCATATTACCTGCACAAAATGCACGAGGTGTGCTGCCCTCCACTAAGACACATTTGACTCTTGGATCTGATTCCCATTCATCAAGAAAACTTTTGTATCTAACATCCATATCTGCATCAAAATCCAGGACGAAAATTATTAAACCAAACCTAACTGCTAGTAGGATATAGTTGTCCTATTGCCACTCAACACATTAAATCACCACAAAATTACAAATTCCAAACTCGAATCTAGAGAAAACATAAGCTCTTGATGATTAAAACAAGCTATGTCATTAACAGTGCTGTGAAAAATTCACATGAAAATGATAAGGCAACAATTGATAAGCTATTTTCAATTAAAATCATCAAAATCCTCCATCAACTACAATAATTGCCTTCACAAGTTCAATTTCAAACATTCTCCCACCTTAAAAGCGCGGGATCAATTGATCAGATACTTTCCGGTATAAGATATAATAACAAATCCTCAATTCCATTCCTACATTCCATGAACCAATTGCTACCTCATATACCTCTCCCAAAATCAGCAGAAACTACGATCTCTCAGCGACGTGCTATTATAGGAGAAAAACAAACTCAGGACAAACGGAAGATGAATTTGTTAGAGGTAAAGAGCTGAACCTATATTCATGGCGTTGAGGGCTTTGGGGCGATCGAGAGTGATGATAGCGACGCCATTAGGTTGAACTGTGCCCTTGACGAAGTCGTCGGCGCCGGCCATGATCGCGAAGGTCCGAAGAGAGACGGAGGGCTTGGAGAATCTGCAAAGAGGAGCAGTTTTGTAGAAGAATTGTTTTGACGATTTGGTGAGGAAATGGGTCATGGCTTTTTCTGTTGTGTCAGTACTCAGTAGAAATAGAGACTGGAGGGTGACAACAAGTATCTGTATCAAGCAGTGAAACCGAAGGAGACGGATTTTGATTTTGATTTTGATTTTGTTTTTTTACCGTTTTAGCCTTATAAATTTCTTTGAGTTATGTGATGGCCCAGTTAAGGCCCATTGGCCCAGTACTTACTTAAGCGATGACTATTTCGTAGGAGATTTTTTTGGGCTTAGACAGTAAATGGATAATGGATTCTAATGTGTTTTTCCCGAAAAATGTTATTTGTCCCAAATGATACAGATTGATGCCCAATTTTTAATTTAGGTAAAATATTATCGTATTTATCAGTCTTTTTGTGCACGTGTTCGGATGAGAGATGTTGAGAGTCCGCGACTTGAGGATAGGTTATTAGGTCCTTGGTCTAGATGTTGAGTGCTATATTTTAGATCCCGAAACACAAGGACACCCTTGCATAGAAAGACAAGGTGTATGCTTGAGGATACACTTCGTGTGTGAGTAATATATCTACTATTTAGAGAGAATTTGAGACATAATAAGACTTGAGAGTACAGAATGAAATGAAAAACGAGTCACCAATTTCGAGCAAAATGTTGTGTGATTGATTGGTAGAGAAGTGGAGCTCATGATAAGCTTATGACTTGCCTCCATATGTTTCTTCTTAGGCTTCCATTTTGGGATTCAATGTCTCTATTTGTCTTCAGGGAAGGGAGGTTTTTTTTTTATCAGCGACGGGATATTACACTCGAAGTAAAAATAATATATTTTTTATGTTGTAGTTGTTTGTAAATCTTCTATACTCATCTTCTTATCTTCATTCTTCTATTTTCTTTTGCTCACTCATTAGATCTTGAAAGAAATACGTGTTGCATGTTAATTTCGAATCTTGTATTTCAGATTTTTATATTTTCCCTTTCTGTTCTTGTTATTTTGACCTATTTGCAGTTTTGAATCTTACATATTAGATCTGTTGCTCAATATATGATTCATACTTTTATGTAATTGATAGTAATCTTGTTAAAAAAATTTTGTAGTGTAGCAAGTTTCCGGATTTGGAAATCACCATGGAGCAATTTGCAGAAACCTAACATTAATTACTTTTTTTTTTTTCATTTTTGTAGTTTAATTGATGTATATTTTTGTAATTGTGATATGAACATATTGATATTGTATTGTAGTTTAATTACTGGATTTTGTTAGTATAATAGAATGATATTGATCTTATATAGTATGTAAAGCAATCAAATTATTTGTTAATCCTAGTTTTAGAGGAACATGTATACCGGACTGTGCACGGATAACCTGCCAACCCGTCCACCCCCGCTACACCACAACCTGCCTTGAATTTAGGCCTTCACAGACGCTCGGCGGTGTCCAATATCTCCAACCCGCTCTGAGCGGGGCGGTCGAGCTGACGGCCGGGCGGAGCGGGTTGCCCGTCCGTGCACAGCCTTGAAGTTAATTATGCATCAATTACAATAGTGTTTTGCTAAATTCAGGTAAGGATCAAAGATGAAGGTGCAATTTTTACTCAAGCACATACTACTAATCATATTAAACATTATTAACACCAATATATTTCACAAACCAACCATTTGATCATCTCCTCCCAGTTCCATATCCAATCCAATCCAGCACACAACAACCAATTATACCCAAACTCCTGACCTTAAACACCGACCACATATTCATAGAAATCAACAAAGATACATAGTACGCCTAGAAAATTGACATCACTAATTATTATTTATTTTTCATGAAAACTCCATAACTCCACCAAGCACATCAAGAAGCTCATGATGCGCGGTGAGCATAGGGAAATGCCCGCATCCGTCGATGATCTCCACCGCAGATTTTGCCTTGATCTTGTCCTGCATGTAGTACGGGACCGAGTTTGGCACCACGACGTCGCTTGTGGTCTGTATGATGGTGCATGGCGTCGCCACTTTCTCCAACATATCTCGTTGGTCGCTTGAAAACACGGTCTTGGCCAGGGATAGTGCGACCTCGGGCCTCATTCTCGCCAAGCATTTCCTGAACTTGTCCAGGGAAGCGGGATCTTTTGCATCCACCGCAATAGATGGAAAGTACATTGCCCAATTGTCGTAATTGAATTCAATGTTTGATATGAGTTGCTCAATGTCTGAGTCACTGAAACCGCCTTCGTAGTTTTCCGAGTTCAAATATCTACACAAAATTGTTCAATTCAAATCTAAATTCACGAAAAAAAAAAGTGTACAAATAAATGTAGAAAGGAGTTCTAAATTCGATGTGTTTATTATTTTGAATAAGAAACAGTCCGGAAGAAGCAAACAAAACAAAGACAAAACAACACTTGGAGTTCTCTAATCATTGAAACTAACCAATCTTTCGTTGTGTGTTGTGTTCACAATCACATGCTTCCATTGGCCACTTGAAATATATATACAGCAATTTAATTAATTTGAGAAAAATATGAGGACCTTACTTTATGGCCTATAAGGGTACACATTTTCTAAATTACGGTCACGTTATTGAAAACATAAATAATTTATAACTATGGTTTGTTTATTATGTGTAACTCGTGCACAAGTTTAGAAGCATTGAAAAATAGGTTTTGGGTTATTTTATTAATTATTTACTAAATTAAATACACTTTTTATGTTTTCATAGTAAAATAAATAATATAATTAGAAAACTCAATTTTATGGTATTCATTTTTACTTATTTCTTTCATGGATTATCTATTTTGCATAATTGTTTTATTTAACAATTTAAGATTAATTTTCTTTTACGATTATTCTAATTCAAACTCGAAAAAGCTGAAAAATGTCTGGCGAATCAAATTTTTAGAATTTTCTATATAATTTAGCAACTTTAAGAAAATTTCTATAACTAGGAACTACAAAGAAAAAATAAACCAAAATTTCCCCTTCAATAATTAGCAAAGTTAATACAAAATTTTCCAAAAAAATAAAAATGTTCTACGAAAAGTCGTTGATACAAGTTTTGGCAAAAATAAAAACGGCTAACGACCCCACAGTTTGTGGCGCAGTTGGCAACCCAGGCTGGGTGAGTGGGAAGAACGTTTGCGTTCGATCCCCACTCAACACACTCATGAGGAGAGGTGAAGAGTTTTAACTGTGATTAAGCCTCGAATAGAAACTTATGGTTAATACCTAAAAATGGCTAACGGGTATAAAATATCATTGCATATTAGTAGATAATTTAACCAAATTGTTTATAGTGCTAATTATAAACTATTTATGCTATAAATCATGTGAACTTGTGCAATAAAATTAGTAAAAACAGTAATAAAAGTAATTAATTAACATTAATAAATCACCTGGGAGAAGCTCCGATGAGAACAAGCCTCTTGAAGAGGTCAGGTCTGTTGATGGAAGCTATGCAACCAATCATCGCCGACATGGAGTGTCCCACAAATATCGATGAACTCAAGCTCATCTCCTCCACCAGCTCAATCAGCTCGCTCGCAAAACCTTCGTAAGAGGAGTGCTTGTCCACCGGATCATATATCTTCTCGTCCGTCACGGCGCCGGAGAAGCTCCAGTCAAACACCAGAACCCGGCTGCTCTGAGCCAGCGCCGGCACGATCTTGTCCCACACGCTCTGGTCTACTCCGAACCCATGTGCTAAAATCACCGTCTCGTCGCCGGAGCCGATGATTCTTGCATTCAGTGCAGTTGCAAGACCCTTATTCTCTAGCACCACCATGATAATTAACCAGAAAGAAACAAGAAGAAGCTAGAGAGCTTTGTGTTTGTGGGTGGTGTTTTGGTTGGTTTGAGCCAGATTATATAAAGAAGCAACTAAGGCTTAGTGGTGGTAATTTTAATTACTGGTGGGCTTATTATTAATTAATCAATGTTTCTAGAATTTGAACAAATTTTATCTGTTGGACTTATTATGAATATTAATTTTATGTATCCATGAACAAGCTTTTAGATTTCAAAAGTGAACATAAATTGATTGCATGTTTTTCTAACTAGTCATAAATTTACGGGAATAATAGAATATTTGTAGCGGTCTCTTTTGACTCGGGTTAAAGAAGCATACATACATAAATGTGTTGTCGTCTTATCCACATGTTAAAAGATCTATCTCGAGGGTGCATGAGCATGTTACATGCGCAAGTGAGTGCACCGTTAAATCATGATGGATACTCTCTAAATGTAGTTATGGGACAACGCCTCTCGAGAATAAGAATAAGAACATCGATCAACTATAAATCATAGGAGTTAAATAAAATTCTACAAAGAGATTATAAAGTGAGAAGTCTCAAATGCAATATCATTAAAATGTCGCATATTTGTCTTAATAGATTTGTAGGAGCGGAACAATCTGTTGGTTTTACATTATAATGAGATTTTTTCGACTTCATCGACTGATTAACCTAAACCCGAGAAAAAGGCATTCTCGGCCTGCAGTTTGGTAGGTAGCGGAGTTGAGATGAGCTGACTAATCAACACCAATCAATGGTAGAGTCAAATGAGGAAGATGATGATCAAATTTAATGTGGCCGTTGGGATCATTTACTATCTAAAAGCTATATTGTTTGAATTTGAAGACCCATCCACAACAATGCACTCACTGTTCATTAAATTTGCTGGATATGTTGTTCCACATTTATTCTCAATATCTTCTTTGATATGGCCACATTATTTAAGCATATGTGTAATTATTCTATTGTGTCACCTAGGAAAATAATAATGATGACAAGATATGCATACATTATTAGTTAATTATGTACAAAGTAATAGCACAAAATTCATTACTGTAACATAGGATGGGGTTATAAATTACAATTTCCTCAAAAAATATATCAAATCTTATTGTAAATTTGTAGTGATAATGGTATTTTAAAATATAATTATATATGAAGGTATGATTTTTTTGGTTGTGGAATATAAATTAGGAATTAGAATTGTCCAAATATGCAAATTTCAACATTTTTCAAATCTCAATCTTATTAGTTTTTGGACTCATCATGGTACATGATTCACCTTTTCTCCATCGAATGGGTGGTCGAGTGGGCTTATCTGTTTTTGGAATTCGGCTATCTTTGTGCTCTTTTCCGATATTATAGAGGAAAATTATTGCCTTTTTTCTGTCATTTGTCTCTTTTCGGCGCCCTTCTCCTGCGCTTGTTCGACCCGACTTCGATTTCTTTCTCTTTTGAAGTTTGGTGATGTATTCTCAACTCGTTCTAAAACTTTAATTTTTATGTTAGCTTTGTTTCATTATCTGTACTTGTATTTTTCTTTTTGGATATTTACTAAAATTATTGTTTTGCGTATATACAAAAACTCATTTTCGGATTTGAACTGTATATTACGAAGGTCACATAAATATCTCATTGTGACATATAATCGAAATTGTGAAACCGTAGAAAATAAAAATAATGTGCGGCGCGTGGCGTAAGGTGGTGGGGTCTGGGAGTGGGAGTGGGAGTGGGAGTGGCAGTTGGAGCCGTATGGTAGAAGTAATGGTGGAGAGAGAGAAAGCTGAGACACAAAAAGGACTAATTTGTATTTTTGTATGATGACGCGACATTGACACATCAGATTGGAGATAAGTCCAAGGTATACCTTTTTCTCCCATTAATGCTTCTGGGTCCCACCATGTTCCTTCTCTCACTAATCTATATGTTTTTTTTTTTTTTTTTTAAATTTAGAATTGACGGATTATTTTTATAAAATCGCTGTCAAGTTAGATTGATTAAAAGATTTGAAGGTGCCAAGTCCACTAATCACAAGATATTATAATTTCATTGAAGTCATGAAGCAGCTCCTAATTAACTTATCATAATCTTAATGAATTATTAGCTATTAAGAATAAAGTAATTTTATGAACGTGATAGAACTATTTTAATAATTTTATCTTAATATATATTCAAATATACTATATTAAACGTATATAATGAATAAAAAAACATTTATCGGACGGCTTTCTAAACTCATTGGTAAATGACATATCAGTAACACGAGTTACTAAGTGTAGGCCTCAACTATTCAAAAGAACGATCAATTGTTATGCAGTAGATCAAAATATATATTGACTGCAACAATAAAACGATATAACCAACTATTTTTATGATACCAGCCAATACCATCGACTCATACTAAAAATAATAAATTTCAATAACAAAAGACAAAATATATAAAACTTCAAAATGAAAACTCAGCAGAAAAATATAAACATACAATTTTAATAGAATAGCCTTAAAATAGTGAATCTACATTTAATAAACATACTCTCACAAACTTGTATTTGATGAACATTAGATGATATATAGTACATGATGTGTCTGCAAGATGATCTAGCCAAATGTAGTAGAAGTGATGCTAACATCAGCTTAAAAAACAAAACTAATTAGGTTAAATCTTCTAACTACATTGTTCCGTTCAATATGCAATAACTGGAGAAAAAATATTAAGAAAATGGAAATGATTCGTGCATGCAGTTGTCAAATATGTCAAATGCATGTATGATTGCAAATGAATCATACCCGTTCATTACAATTGATACAAAATGAGAATCATCACCACACTTCCTTGAAAACCAAAACTACCTAAAATACAAGACGGCATGTTACCTATTTTTCACTATCATAGCTTGACACGTGCCTTACATGTATGTATTTAACATATAAAACAACTATATGCGTTGATTGGCTTTCACGATAATAAAAAAGCTAAAACATTAGATGAAAAAAAAATGAATGGCATTAAAGAAAGCTGCGAGTAGGAGCAAAGTAGTTGGATCAATTGATTGGGAGTGAATAGTGATGGCCAACTTTTAGAATTAAATAAGTTGGAAACTAGCCTTCAACGATTGTGAAAGGTTCTTTGGTTTTGGACGATGGAGTCAAAATCATATTGCTATTTTGAAGTGGACCTCACTATCTATCAACAGTACTCATTTGTTTGCTTTTCACACCTTATTTGCTTCCTTTTCTATTTCAAAGATTCTCGATCTCTACTAATTTATTGTTTTTTCTATTTTAAATATTTTCTTATTTTAAGACCTTTTATTAGAATAATTGTGGAAGAAGATTCTTGAATAAAATCGATCACATACAAGACCAAAAATATATGGAGAAGACTGGGAAACACAACATACCTTTTGATTCTTGTGGTTGTGGTTGTGGTTGTGGTTGTGTGGTTTGTTTTCTGTTTTAGTTTGGTCCTTTGCTCATCCACTAAAAAAAACAATTATTCTATCTTATGTTGTGGATTACACATGTATAACGTAGTAGACGCATGTATAAAATAACCAAAACATGTTGGATCAAATGGTTAAAACATTGTTGATTATCTTTGAGGTCTCAAGTTAATTTGAGCCTCGGTATGTGGAGGGATTTGTGGGGTAATTTTTACGGTGACACTCCCTTCGGAGAGTGAGGAACATTGTTAATTCGAGTATAATGTTCCGTTGTTGATAAGAAAAAAAAAGACATGTAAAGAATAACACTATCTTTAGTTAATCAACGTATTCCCTATCATCATATTTATATCCTCGTCGTCACATTTCCACCTCATTTAAAGCAAGACAGTTGTTGAGACCCGTCACGCTACCACCAAGAAACTAGTCTTTCGCTCTAACTAGAATCTAGCATTGGAAAAAATAAAAAAGAAAAAGAAAATTGAAAGTTCTTAGGGATCATCAAGCTATCTAGGCGGCCACATACGCCCGTGGCCTCAATCGCATATATATAGTAACCCATTGTGTCCTCAATAACGTAATGCTCTTGTTGACTTGTAGGTTTTCTTTCTAAAACTCATGTACCACATACTTTACAACGTCTTAAAGTTTGTGACAAGTTTTGAGCTGCTGATGCAAACATTCACTAATAGCATAACCATCTGCTCTTTAAAATTATTGATCTTCTGTGTTGATCTACTCAAAGTCTCACCGTTATAATTTAGTTCGAAACGCGTAAAATATAACATATTGTTTTGCGGTATTAAACAAAATGTGGATTACAATAAGTTGGTTAAGAATTAATGACGAAGATGTGAACGAAGCAATGTACCAAAATAAAGGCAAAGGAAAAAGGGGGACATAAGGTTAGCTGCAAAATTAAAAGCAATGTCTGAGCCATTAATTTCTGTTTCTTCAAAAATGAAAATGACTGCTCAAATTGGTTTTGCTTATAAGCTATTTTCATCCAACCAAAATAGCTAAAAACATAGCCTCTATTTTCGGAAATATCTCCAAACAGATGTGCTATTTAAAGGACGGTTCCTATCGCTGTTAATTACTGAGGCTAACCCATCAACTACCACTCCACACACACACAA
>JAYMTA010001931.1:0-18148 GCA_036897625.1 Pelargonium cotyledonis | reverse complement strand
TATGTATGTGCATGTGTATGTATATGTATGTGTATGTGTATGTGTATGTATGTATGTATATGTACGTATGTGTATACACTACAAAATAATTTTTAATTAGTGAAGGAAATTTATGTCGTATATTTGTGGATTTCAGTCACAAAATGTAATTTGCGACGAAACTGTGACAGAATACTTTTGTCATTATTTGGGTTATCACAAATTGCTGTGACAGAAATTTCTCTCACAAATGTGTGTTGTGACGGAAATTTCTGTCATAAATGTGTATCTGTGACAGAAAATATGAATTTTGTCACAATTTGTCACAAAAAAATTTTTGTCACAGATTTTTCGTCACAGTTTGTAATTTTTTTGTAGTGATACATTAAAGATTGTAAGTCAAAATTTATTTGGCCGAGGCTTAAGTCATTATGATGTGGCGACATCTCATTAAAAATTTTGAATTTGGAAGGGTCGCTCCGCTCCCACCCGTTCACTTGATTATTAACTTATATTTCTAAGTTATGTGATCCATTCTTTATATATTTTTGGGGAAATTACGCATAACTTCTATGAACTATTATTGACTTAAAACACATAAATCCCCTGAAGTAAACGTCTTGACACTAGCTCCCATAAACTTGTCATTTCACGATTTCGTTCCTAGCACCGTTAATTTTGTTTACAAAGACCATTATACCCTTATAATATTATTTTTTTTCTCATTGCTTTGTGCTCTACCAGATTGACGATACTCCGAGCTCTCTCGCCGGCGAAGAAGCGCGGTCTGCTTGGTGGCTTTGTGCTCGACCAGATCGACGCTCCTCCGTGCTCTGGTCGGCAATGGTCTATTGATGCAATCGTTGATGGCGAGTCTCGGGCGTCGAGCGTCGGCGATTCTGCCTCATCTTCCTTTATCTCGCGTCGGCGGTTGTAGATCTGCTTCTCCATCTTGCGCAGGCGTCCAAGCACGAGCAGATATGGGGTCCGGCTTTGCTCTCTCCTTCAACGATCCAAAAAGCTTTGTCAACTCGAGCAACGACAACGAGGGTCGGCCATATCTGGACATAGTGTTGGCTCGAACTCTATTTCTCCAGCGCAGCTCGACCACAGTCTCCGGCCAGATCTGTCACGAGCCCGCACCAATTTTCATTTTTTTTTTTTGTTCATTTTTAACTTTGGTCATTGAATATGTGATCGATTGGAGATTTTTTTTAGGTGGTTGTATTGTGTTATTCTTCGGTTTGATTATTGTAATTGATATTGGAAATTTTTTGTTGAGATAAGATTTATGATTGAGAGTAAGATTTTTTGTTGTTGTTGAAAATGATATTGTTCATCTTTTTTAGTTTAATTTTTCACATTTTTTTGGAATTTTCTTAGTTTTTGGTTGGATTTTAATTAGAATTTCATATTTTGATTGAAAATTTATCATGATTTTTTATTGAAATTTTGGTCTGAACTTTCTTTGGAAAACTCATCATTTTCGTCGGAATTTCATCTTTTCGCTAGATTTAAAATTGGTGCCGGATTTTTCAAAAACTTGAAGTTTTCGGCACTGGAATCTGGGTGTTCATCATTGTTCTTCAACGTTCTTGAATATGTGGTGAACAAGTGTAGTTTGAGAATTTCAAAAAATTAAAAAGTCACATGCCTAGCATGTGATGAGAGAAGTGATTTTTACATCTAAAATTTAACTAATTCTGTTAAATGACAACTTTATAAGGGTTAAGTGTCAAGAGCTTTACTTTATGGGGCTAGATGTTTTTAGTCCATATTTCATAAGGATTATCAGTAATTTCCTCTATATTTCTTGCCATAGGTTAGTTTTGGATGATGATAAAATAATTTTTATTTTCTTAAACTACATAAAAATATTATTCAATTTTTAATTAAGTTTTGATGAGTAAATGAGGTTTGGACTAAGATTCATCTGTATAGTCCGGGTTGCTTACAACCCGACAAACCGTCCACAGTTCACAAATCGTTAAAAAATACATTACTCATAGATTGCAAAAATACAACTCATAATTAACGAGCAAATTAGATTGTCTATTTTCATAAACAGATAGGTAACCCGCACATGAAAACAAAGGTAAATGAGCTGTCAATGAGTGTATGCATAGTATATGATCAACGATAAGAGTGCTAGCTAGTTGCTTATAAAAGCCATTGGCAATATTGTATATCTATCTTGATATATGTCACTATAGATAATGTGTGATAATATAATATTATATATTTTAGACATTACATTATACACCTATATATATAAGACATATCTATGACATGCATTCCACCACATTAATTTTCATCATATGTTGATGATGATGTCACAGATACAAAATCAATTTTGTTTTATTTGTTAACAAATGTTAAATGTGTACTGAAAATGATATTGACATATATAGTATTTAAACAAAAACAATATTATTCACATGTATCAACTATAATATGGTTAATTTATACATTTTAGTTTTAAAGGTCTAAAAGTTCAAATTGATTTACCCAATGCTAAAACTAATGGTTCTGGTTCCAAAAGTCGAGGCACAGTGTGGTTAACACCCGCTTCTTCCATCTTTCTACGCGGAATCGAAGACGGCGAAACAAGATTTCAGCGCTGCAGGATAGAGATGGACAATGGATTGATGATGAGAAGGTTCTTCGCGATATGACTGTGAGCTATTTTCAAGCAGCGTTTAAAGCCCTTGTCCGAGAAACTATGCAGAATGGTGCTTGGAAAGGGCCCTGCTTGGATGATGAGGACCGGTTAATATTATCTAGGGAGGTCAGTGTGGATGAGGTTCGTCGAGCACTTTCTGACATGAAGCCTTGGAAAGCGCCCGGGCCCGATGGGTTTCAGGCCGGGTCTTTTCAGCGTTTTTGGTCCCTATGGAGCGAGAGCCTTACGAGACTGGTTGCTGATAGTTTGAAGAATGGGGTGTTTCCGAGTGAATTGGGTGAGACGTACGTTTCTAGCTCTTATTCCCAAAGTGGAGCATCCGACTGGGTTTCATCAATTTCGCCCCATTAGTCTATGCACGGGCGGTTCCTTTTAAAGTCATCTCTAAGGTCTTGGTTAACCGGCTCAGATCTTTTTTGGATGATATTATAAGCCCAAACCAGGCAAGCTTTGTTCCGGGACGGCTTGCTAGAGATAATGTGTTCGTAGCTCAGGAGTTGGTCCATAAAATTTGGGTTTCGAAGAGTAAGTCGGGTTACATGGCTGTAAAAGTCGATCTCGAGAAGGCTTATGATAAAGTTCGCTGGGATTTTCTGGAGGAAACTCTTTCTTGTTTTGGCATGCCTGATTGTTGGGTGCGGCTCATTCTTTTCTCTGTCAAATCTGTGCGGATGTCGGTTTTGTGGAATGGCTCTCCTTCGCCTTATCTCTTCTTGCTGTGTATGGAAAGATTGGGTCAGTTGATTAAGGAAAGTGTGGCTGCTGGGGACTGGGAACCGGCTCGGATAACTCGTGCTGGTACGGGGGTCTCGCATTTGTTTTTTGCTGATGATCTCTTGCTTTTCGCGAAGGCTACAGTGAATCAGGCGAAGTTCATCAGTAGTTGTTTGCGTCATTTTTGTAATATGTCCGGCCAAAAGGTTAGTCTCACAAAATCGCATTTTTTGCTGATGCTCCCGAGCTCGCTGATTTGGTCATTGGCTACCCGATATCCCGAGACGGGAATGCCAAAGACACTCTGATTTGGCCGGAGGAGAAAAGAGGTGTGTATACTGTAAAGTCTGCCTATAGGTTGTTGGAGGTGTATACGTGAGGACCCGGTGGATCGGGGCTGGCTGGCTTAAGATATGGAAGCTTCCAGGCCCCAACAAATGGAGGTTCCTTCTTTGGCTAGCTCGGAGCGGTCGGTTACACTCGGGGTATTGCTTTGACGCCGCGGTGTGAAATCTGAGGTCATGAGGTGGAAGATGATATCCATATCCTCAGGTGGCGAGAGTGGTCTGGTCTCGAATTGTTCCGGTAATTAAGTTGGCAGCTGGCTTCCTTTTTCTTGGGGTCAATTGCTGATTGGGTTGACCTGAATTTGAGCAGAGCAGAGGTCTGGGCTGGTTACGTTGTTTGGAATGCGGCCGGGGTGGAGGAAGGTGGAGGTCTCGCTGGACTCGTTGGTGGTGGTTAATGCAGTGTAGCTAGGGAGATGGTAGTATATGTGGGCTGCAGGTTAGTTGATGGCCTTCTTCACGATGTGCGCATGCAGGCTCATGCTTCGTGATTGGAGGGTGCATGGTAATTCGTCATGGTTACCGGAAAGGTAACCGGCTGGCGGATGGTATGGCCAACTTGGGTCTGATGGCGACTGCTGGTTTGAGGATTAATTTTTGATCAAGTTCCGGCGGAGGTGGCGGAGCTGTTTCGTGATGATGCCAGGGGTGTTGTTCTTCCCCGTGTAGTTGCTGCTTAGTTTTGTTTCCCTTTCTTCTTTTACCAAACAAAAAACTAAGTGTAATTTGAATTGGACCACATACTTGATTCAAGCTGATTTTATATTACTGAAAAGTTATTAACTTTTTCAAATTAGGTTGACATACAACTCATCCAAAGTATGCACGTAAAGTAACTTGTATTGTTATTAGTTCAATAATTATAGGAAAGACAAAAGTGGTTAAATGATTTTGTCTTATTTGAGTCCTATTTTTCTTATTATCAAACCTCACTAAATAGGTTGTACCTGGTTTTCATGCGGTACATTAGTATTTGTTGAATCGTCCGCTACATAAAAAGTTACAAATTGTAACAGAAATCTGTGAGAAAATTTTCTGCAACAGTTTCAACACAATTGTAATAGAAATCATATTTTTCGTCACACACACAATTTGTGACAACCCAAACAATAACAAAAATATTATGTCACAGTTCCGTCACAAATTACATTTTGAGATTGAAATCCACATACTTGTGACATAAATTTTTGTAACAAATTTCAAGTTTTTTTTTTGTACTGGTCGTCATGCATGTCACGTCAGATACAGAGTCCACGTATGCATGTCACATCAAACAAAACGTTGTGTTTCGTAAATCAAGAAAACAAGCGTGGCCAAGACGTACGTGTTGGGCTAAGTGGTTTAAACACTTTAGATTCCCTCTGAGGTCTCAAGTTCGAGCCTCCTTGACGACGGTATGAGATGAGATTTGTGGGGTGTGGCTTAAAGTGACGCTCTCTTTGGAAAGCAAGAAATATTGTTACTTTAAATATAATGTCCCGTAACTGATAAAAATACTTTAATATTTGAACTCAAAATTCGGCAATAGTTCACAATAAAAATAGGTTAGTCATCTTGTAATCTGAATAAATTAGGTTTCTTGTTTTTATCAAAAAAAAAAATACATTGAATCAAAGTGAACATGGTCACCAGAAAAGCATGAGCAAATGGTGTGAAAAACAAATCCAGCTAAACCTAGTGACATATAAAGACAAGTCCGAGAAGTGAAAGAGACAGAAAATACGTGCACAAATGGTGGATTGCTGTTGATCTTTTGATACTCATCTGCATGCATGAATCCAACACTGTCACGTTTCTTTGGCCATCTCCATGGTAACGTGTAGCTTCTTGATGTTGGGTTTGTGTGTACGTGGCTCCCCCTTTTTTATTTATAATTATAGCTTTCACATGAAATTCTGGCCGTTCACGTACTCTATATATACCACCTCCACTCTCTCACTTTCTCTTCCATATTCTTCATCTTCTTGATCTGCATATATATACATTGTATATGTATACATTTTGCTGTATCTGCATGAAAACATGGCTTGCTTAATGTTCTGCAACAATATCAAGGTTAGTGCGACAGAATATATTCATGTTTCTGCAACAATCTTGTATCTATCAGATTTTGTGCTTTTGTTTGTGTTCTTTTGTTTTCTGTATGGTCTTTGTTGGGTTTTGTTTCTCTGTATAAACTTGATAAGAAAAGTATGAAATAGTAGGTACAATGATTTTATACTAGGAGCATGCATAATATATATATATATATGAGAGAGACTGTTGAAATGGAAATTTGTATGTTCGTCACTTCTTGCTCTTACTTGTTTTCTACTTCTTCCCATATATATTTAGATCATTTGTGTAAGCATGAGTCTGATTAGTGATATTTATCTGTAAATACTTATGCTTTCTCGTATGTTTGTCGCTCTTATAAGTTTATGTTTCCGGCTCAAAAGAAGATTAGTTTGCATGTGCTTTTGTGTAAGCATGAGTCTGATCAGTGATATTTGTCTGTAAATACTTATGTTTTCTGGTATGTTTGTCGTTTTTATATATGGGTCTACGTTTTCAGTTAGAAAAAAGATTAGTCTGCGTGTTCTATGGTTTATAGATGCTGATCGCATGCCCGTTTCAGAAACCTCACATTTAAGACAAAAAAAAAAATTAAACCTATATTTGCCAACGGTCATTGGTTAAGTGGTATTTGGGAGTGTGTTGTAATTATGTGTGTTCAGACTGAGCGATATAATAGAGATGAATCAATTCCGACTGAAAATTTTGAAATTTGCATGTTATTTTAGTATAATATATGTGTGTGTAGAACTTACAAATACTACCAAGCGCGTGGGTCAACAGGTAGGAGGTTGTTTTTGCCACCCTTGTGGTCCTACCCGGTTCATTCTCGAATGAGGGTTAGTTTGAGTGTGGTAAAACGGTTTAAAGGTGCCAACCGCAAGTGTGCAGACCCGCTCAGGAACTTCATGGTTTAGACAAAAAAAAAACTACAAATAGAATACTTGATTAATTATGTACAATATATATATATATTGATAAAATTATATACAATATTTAAATATTCGGATTTCTTGAAATTTGTATAACGTTATGCTTATGTGCACAATCACTGTCTTGATTCTATAATTTGTATGAGTAGTGATAGAACATATATTTTGAGATTGGTTAAAATGGCTCCAAAAACTTTGATACATATTATTTGAAAAAATGTACAAAGAAAAGGTCAAATTAAAGATTATGCTAACGTTGTCAATCTTACCAAACTCCCTTTCATAAGGCCAAAATCCAGCTGATAAATAACTTCTTTTTTGGTTTTCCTCTTACTTTCTGTTTTCAATCATCACTGCATTGTGAATTGTAAGATAGAGCATAACATCTGTTGATCACTGATCAGGGCATAATATTGCATGTTTATATACATGTCAGCTAATTTTCCATGGTACTAATCAACAATACTCAAGCTTTAGCTGGTGCTAATTTTTCATGTTTATGTATACATTTAGTAATTGATTCCTTGTAACTCATCCAGGAAAACACAGAGAACAATCCTAAAAAGGGACAGGAGGTTTGTACTCTTGATGGATCGGTGGATCGGCACGGACAACCTGCAATCAAAGGGAAAAGTGGAACATGGGTTTCAGGGATTCTCATCCTTGGTAAGTTCGATTCACTCTCTCAGCATCCTGAGACCTCGAGGGGATCAAGCGCCTTAAACTGCTTTCCCAATGGTTGTTGGTCTCTCAGCATATGACATGATTAGATCATAGCATTTAAGGCATGGCCTAATATATTGTGATGTTGAATTGGGTTTTCAGTGAATCAAGGGCTAGCCACATTGGCCTTTTTTGGGGTGGGTGTGAACCTGGTTTTGTTCTTGACAAGAGTGTTGGGTCAAAGCAATGCTGATGCTGCAAACAATGTCAGCAAATGGACAGGAACTGTGTACTTGTGCTCTCTTGTTGGTGCCTTCCTCAGTGACTCCTATTGGGGAAGATACAGGACTTGTGCCATCTTTCAGGCCATCTTTGTCATTGTAAGCTAAACCGATCACATTTCATTTTATTTTTTATTTATTTATCAGCAAGCGTAACAACCGAGGCTTGAACCTAATCACATTTCACTAAACTGAATTACAAATTCAGGGTTTGGTGTCATTGTCACTATCATCATACATATTCTTGCTGGAGCCTAAAGGCTGTGGCGACGAGCATACGCCATGTGGACAGCATTCGGGGTGGGAGATCGGGTTGTTTTACCTCTCTGTGTACATGGTTGCCCTAGGAAATGGAGGGTACCAACCCAACATTGCAACATTTGGTGCTGATCAGTTTGATGAGGAGGAACCTAAAGAAGGGCACTCAAAAGTGTCCTTCTTTAGCTACTTCTACTTGGCTTTGAACCTTGGCTCCCTCTTCTCAAACACCATATTGGGTTACTTTGAGAACAAAGGAATGTGGACTCTAGGCTTCTTGGCATCGGCAGGCTCAGCTACCCTAGCTTTGATCTTGTTCCTCTCCGGGACCCCTAGATTCCGCCACTTCCGGCCTCAAGGCAACCCCTTCGCGAGGTTTTGCCAGGTGGTTGTTGCAGCTACAAAGAAATGGAAGGTTCATATAGAGTCTTTCTATGAGGAGGATGTGGAAGAGAGCTCCAAAAATGGGGGAAGAAAGATACTTCACACTCAAGGATTCCGGTAAGTTCACATTCTTGGACATTTTCGATTCTTTAGAATAAAAAGGGCGGATCAGTGCAGGAGGGAGGTTCCCACCATCCTTAGGCCTCGAGATGATCAATGCACAAAGCTCCCGCTATTGTATATAAAGTCAGGGTATGATCATTTATGTATGCAGTCTTAGAGATTGCTTTTCTGACTCGACCCCACAACCTCAAGTCACTAGGCACTTTTCCTCTTGTGTCTAATAGTTACGATATTTCAGTTTCCAATGATACCTTTTTCGGGCTTTTGACAGATTCTTGGATAGAGCTGCTGCGGTAACAGATCAGGACATAACCCGAAAGGACATGGCATTGGAAAATCCTAACCCGTGGCATCTTTGCACGGTGACACAAGTCGAAGAAGTGAAATGCATACTCAGGCTCCTCCCCATATGGCTGTGCACAATAATCTACTCAGTGGTTTTCACCCAAATGGCATCACTCTTTGTTGAACAAGGCGCCGCCATGAGAACTAGCCTCGCGGGCTTCAACATCCCCCCAGCAAGCATGTCTAGCTTTGACATCCTCAGCGTGGCAGCTTTTATCTTCATTTACCGGAGAATCATTGATCCCATTGCTGGAAGGATAAGCAAGAACTCAAAGGGGCTCACCGAGCTTCAGAGGATGGGAATCGGTCTTGTCATTGCCACAATGGCAATGGTATCAGCTGGAGTTGTGGAGCACTTCCGGTTGAAGTATGCAGATCAAGATTGCGACGATTGTGACTCGAGCTCTCTAAGCATTTTCTGGCAAGTTCCTCAGTATATGCTAATTGGGGCATCCGAGGTTTTCATGTATGTTGGTCAGCTAGAGTTCTTTAACGGGCAGGCGCCGGATGGGCTTAAGAGCTTTGGGAGTGCACTGTGCATGACATCTATGTCACTAGGAAACTATGTGAGCAGCGTTTTAGTGACGATTGTAGTGAAAATCACTGCCCGGGATGGGAAGCCGGGATGGATTCCTAGCAACCTTAACGCGGGACATCTTGACCGGTTTTACTTCCTATTGGCTGCTCTCACAGCATTGGATCTTGTGGTCTACATTTGGTGTGCAAAGTGGTACAAGTACACCAAATTTGAAGGAAGGGTTGGGGACAACAGTAAAGACAGTGAGCTTGGCACAATTAGAGTTTAGGGTAAATTGCAAATGATTCCTACTGAGTATTGACATAAATCACATGACTCCCTTATTCTTTTTTCTCAAATCATGTGACTCTTGTTCTTTTCAATGACATGTGCAATGCACATGATGAGAGAGGTTAATTTTCCGTTAAAGTTAACGAATGGAAAAGTCATGACATAGTTGTGGTGGTTATTTGATCTGAAAAAAAGAACAAATGAGTTATGTGATCTGAAAAAAAGAACAAGAGAATCATGTGATTTGGAGAAAATGAACAAGGGAGTCATGTGATTTGGAAAAAAAGAATAAGGGAGTCATGTGATTTGAAAAAAAGAACAAGGGAGTCATCGGATTTAAGTCCATAGTTAGTAGGGGCCATTTGAAATTTACCCTAGAGTTTAAGGTACAACTTATGAGCAAGGTTTTGGTTTTTGGGATAGTTGTAATAAATAAAGTGAGATCAGGAGAGGGTAAGTTTTGGGCTATGAAACTAGGGAAATCGTGTGTTTCTTCATTTCTCTAGTTGAGCACAAGTTGGTGTAATTAGTAGCTATAGCTGCCTGTAGTTTTGATCTATGTAAATACCTTATTTTTGTGTTTCTTGTAGTTTTGGCATTTCTGCAAAGATTTTGTAGTGATGAAACTACGTACTAAGAAGACTATTTCTTACAAGGTTTTTCAAGTT
Source organism: Pelargonium cotyledonis (assembly GCA_036897625.1). Lineage (NCBI taxonomy): Eukaryota > Viridiplantae > Streptophyta > Magnoliopsida > Geraniales > Geraniaceae > Pelargonium > Pelargonium cotyledonis. The sequence goes on along the minus strand of JAYMTA010001931.1, from coordinate 7,908 downwards.
CGAGTCTCAGTTGTTATGCTTGTTTATCAAATATAAAAAAAAAAATACTAGATTCTTCGTCACAAGATCAAAACATACAGCATTACACAATGCATAAATCTACTCTCTGCACAGAGATGAACTCAAATTCTCAAAACTTCGATGGACCGACATTTTCTTATTCACATCAACAAATTTGATTACTATACAAGACTAACACATTAGACAAATCTTGAAAATATTGGGGAGAGCATCAGCAATGTTAAAGTTTTCAGTAACTTTCATTGTCTTTATTTTTTTTAGTAAAACTAAATTCTGTACTAGATATAGGCTACTTCATTTCAGCATGATCCAGTTCTTCCAGTTGGATACGGGAATGAAGATGGCACCTGCAAATGCACCAACACCTCATATGTGGAGAAAGAATGAACTAATTTTGATTCTCTACTTTGGCGGATCTTATTAAATCCAGTTTTACTTAAAGATGCTACTCACGGAGCAGTCATCGTGAACACGCCATATGGTCTCGCCCAGGAGGTTTGCAACGGACAAGACTGTCAGCTGGGGGAAGTAGTTTTCTTCCGACACCGGGATGGTATTTGTTATGATCACTTCTTGAAACAGACCACTTGACAATCTTTCTATTGCAGGAGGGCTATGATCACAAAACAGAAATTAATTAACCGGTGTAAACATAGATTACTGTGCAAAACTAATAAACAGCCTCTTATACGGGAATAACTGGGAGAAAAGCAACCAATAAACAATTTTATCTATATAGTCTTTATTACAGTTTTAAACCAATTCAGACACTTAAGATTTTTATGTTTAAATGCCGAATGTCAACAAAATCTGGGGCAAAAGTTAAAGATGAAACTGATATTTTCTCGAACCTCCAATTTACTTTAAGTTTTCTCCAATAACTGAGGGCAAGTACTTGTAATAACCAATTTTTATGTTTGAAATCTGAATTACAGGGTCAATAAAATCTGAAGCAGAAGTTAAAGAAGATGAAACTGATATTTACTCGAACCTCCAATGTATTTTAAGTTTTCTCTAATAACTGAGGGCAAGTACTTGTAATAACCCATAAGAAGATTGTCATAACCACATATGCAACCGTAAAGTTGGCAGTCACTACTGCAGTTAAGTTACTAGTGTTGAACAATTTTTTATCCTTCAGGATTGGGACAAACACGATGAAGTCATCTCATACTGAACTGTTGAAATATCAAATCAGCTCATTTTCAATGTATTTTTTGGTCGTCCGGCTCCAAAATTGTGCATATTTAACTCAGGTAAAATTATGGAAGCCTATATTTTCCTAAGATTCTATTTTAATTGGATTGTTCAAAACTATTTACTACTACTAGTGTTGACGAAGAACTAGTGATCTTTGGTTCTCTAGTAACATTATGCAAGTTTCCATTTAATCTGAAAGGTGCAATCTATGCTCTCTTTTCTTCTGTTTTCTTATAAGAGAATGAATCAGAAAGGTCAGCACTAGAAATAATCCAGATACCTGAACACAGCATGTGTACTGCATGCATAGACTTCCCTAGCCCCTTCCTGATGTAACAGTTCCGCACCTTTGGCTATAGTTCCTGCAATCGGCAGCAAGTCACGTGATCAAAATCCCATAGAAAACAAAAAGAAAAATATTAATATCAATGTTCAAAAACCAGCAAGATTCAACTACTGACACTGGCAAAATGGGAAAAGGTTTAATATAAGATATTATCAAAGTTCATCATCATCTACAACACTCAGCTAAAAATATTATAGATAAGCAAGGTTTGATGCCGAATAGACCAGCTCATAATTCTATCTAACATATATAATCTATTACATATTAGGTAAACAAATTAGTCAGGTTTAATTGTACTGGAGACATCTGCAACACTACAGCAAGAAATTATAAACTACACCTTAGGCAAGCCCATGGTGGTGCTGTGCTCCCTTATAATTTATTTGTCAACAGAAAACACATAACTCATTAAGCTCCCGTGTCTATCTGGATAGACAGTACAGGACTAGAAGGCTTGTTAGAAAATGTAGGCATGAATAGGGTCTTCAATACTAGAGTAACTGTAGTTCATTGTTTCATGTAATAGGTCTTGATATGATCTCAGTACAGAGCCATGGATTAGTATTATTACATTTTATCTTTGCATGAATGTCGGTGAACACCATCTCTTTTCTGGATTTGTTCAATCAATTAAATTTTAGGGTTCAGCTTTTTCTTTTTGAGGCTCTTATAACCTAATTAAGCGGAATACTCGTTGGTATAAAAGACGTAGCAACAAGGAAAGATCACTGTCTTCACATTTATTTTTAAGAGCATAGCTAACAGTTATCCAGCTATAATACCTAATTCATCTTTATAGTCTTCATCCAAAAGTTATATCATGAACATGTTATTATCGGTGTTAATGTTACTTAATATTACTTGTAAGGATGAATTCTCCTTTTCCTAATTATTATAAGTACTGTTTGTTGATAAAAAAAAAGCATAATCACCAGCTGTATCAATCATGTCATCCACCATAACTGCTACTTTTCCCTTTACATCACCTATCAAATTTATCACCTGCAAGATTACATTTGAAACATATATTATATTAGGATTTGGAAGGAGACATGTGGAAATATAAAAAGAAAAGCCCACAGTGGTGCTTCTATTATATTAAAAAAGTATGTGGAACATATACTTTGTAGTTTGTAGAATCAAAAGCAGGAGTAGAATCAATCTTGAGAATGGTAGGCCCTTTTTCTTTCCAACTTTATAAAGATTTGGCAAATGCAGAAAACACACAAACAAAATATGCCTGCCCTGGTTGCAGTAATATCATACTAAATTTGCACATTGTCTTAATAAAGAAATAAATGAAACTTTTACCAAACATGTGTAAGATATTAGGTGTCAATAAACATGTACTTATTTTTAATGACAATTAACAGTAGCATTAAACTCAAACTTGTAAAACATTTCAGTGGAATCAGGCCAAAAGATTTTGCAATTTTGTTGACTCATGTACTCCACCTTAATTGGAATTTCAGTCAAATTTTCAGTTAAACTCTGCATTTTGGAGATGGGGGACTAAAGTGGGACTGCGGGAACTCTACAAAATTCACGGGAGACACTCATGAGACAGATAGTAAACACTGAGCAAGATTCTAAATAGAAATGATCTCAACTTTTGCTGTAAAAACCCTCATTTCCATTATGAAATTTTAATTCATTATGATTTGAAACACAACACGGAGGGGAGTGTTATTTGGCAAATAGCTATGCCCAGAACTGGACTAGTTTCCTCTAACAAATTCACCATGACAACCTCAACAGGTCAAAAAGAAATAATCATTATGGGAATTATGGTACGTTTATTTAAGAAAATTAATTATTAGTACAGGACCAAATCGAATATCAAAGGCTGGCCAAAGATAGGTCAGAGAATACAAAATCTCTCTTATTACAAGTGAAAGTCCTATCATGAAGTTTGAGGTAAGCTAATTCATGGAGCGGTTTTTAATAAAGAGAACTGTATATGTACGGACCATTTTGTAAGTTTCTCAACCCCAACTCTAAAGCAAGAATTGGATGTCAGTTGCAGGGTTGACAATGACATGTAGAGCAAAAGATAAATTTCTTTTATGTTAGTAAGGAACGAATGTCTCAAATATAAGGCTTGCCCATAAGAATTAAGATCAATCAAAATTGGGTTTGCCATAGATCTAGGATTCGTGGAAGTTTGTGATAAACTGCACTTCACAAATACAATAGAAACAACCTAATTAACCAAAAATTAAAGACACAAAAAATAGAAAATTCTTGACAAGATTGATAAATCCCTTGATTACCTTAGCAAATAACAATAGGGTGAGGAGGTGTGCAATATTCCATTAAAACCAAAACAGCAGAAAATTAATATCTAATCCCTTTAGTTTTTGAGTTTTTAAATTGTAACAGAGTAAGTGGGGCAATGAAAAAACAGTATAAAATCCTTTTAGTTTTCAAGTTATTGAATTGAAACAGAGTGAATGGGATACAGACAACCCGTGTACACGAGAGCAAGCACCAAAAATATTCCTAGGCTATAAACATTCCTAGTCTATACTAGTATACTACATGGTTAATTTTATCCATAGTTTAATAGAAACAATACTCTCTCCGTTCCAAAACGAGTGTCATGTTTGTCTTGCATTTTTGTCCCACAATGAGTGTCATAATTCCTTTTTAAGTTAGTTATGCAAAAATTACACATAATATCCCTATAATAAGTTAATTAGTATTCATTGAGTTGGTTACAAGTATACAACACTAACTTCTCCTTAGTTTTTCTCAAAATAAAAACCAAGATAATTATTTTGGGACGGATGGAGTAATATGCAAGTTTTAAGATTTGAGCTGAACTCCATTTAAAAATGTGAGCCTGTTTTACAGTATATATATATATATATTACAGTTTTATGGGAAATGTTGAAACTATAACATTCCAAATTATTATATTTTCCAGTTTGATGAATATGGTAGGCAAAAATACTTATTGTGACCTTTACCAAGTACATTTGCATGGATCTTACCTCAGCAACATTGTGCCCTTGACGCCGCTTATCCACAATGGCTAGAGGCGCATCAGATAACTTTTTGGCGAAAGCACGTGCTCTAGCAACACCACCTACGTCTGGTGAGACCACTATCAAATCATTGGAACATATACTCTTGCTGGCAAGATAATCAAGTATCACAGGCTAGCAGCACAAAAGAAACAAAAAACATCAATTAATAATCCCATAACCAACCAAGCCATAGGCTGCCCATGCACTTATTTCAGTTATAATGCTCTACTAAGTCAGTTGCCTTCTGTGCACGCTAAACAGAACAAGGTATATTACCTGACCGTATACATGATCAACTGGAATATCAAAATAACCCATGGACTGCCCAGAATGAAGATCACAAGCAAGAACACGGTTTGCACCAGCTTCTGTAATCAAATTTGCCAAAAGTTTGGCTGCAATTGATTCACGCCCTTGAGTCTGAAAGAAGCAGTGCATGGTTGTCATGAATAGTATATTTGCATATCAACTCAATCATTTTAGAGTACGTCTACAGGAAAACTTCTTTCTTTTCAACCACAGCAGAGCTTTTCTACCACACTTATACGCAGACATGAGTCACATGACTAATTATCACAGGTGTTCGCTTCTACAATACTTCTACAATAAAAAAATTTTAAAAAAAATCCCATAGAAATTACAATGTGAGACAATACTTAAGAAAAATCTAGCTACAAAGTAGATCCAAGGTAAAAATAGCAATCTTGTACCATGAGTTATGACAAATATACCTTGGAAAGATAAATAAACCATAATTATCTCAAAAGCAAGAGATTAGTAAGACAAAGAAACTCTGTCCATAACCTATGATAGAAATAACATAGCTCTCTAATGAGTTAGCTAGGTAGATAGATTGAACTAGGACACCAACAATGCGCAAAAATGTTCAGATGCTCAAACCTTAGGTTTACCCAAAATGAGTAGGGATAAATTTACAGATTCTGAACTAGCAATGTGGTGTTTACCTTTCGATCTGCTCTTGCATAGCCAAAATATGGAATTACTGCAGTGATAGTTTTGGCTGACGCTCTTCGACAAGCATCAATCATGATCAGGAGTTCCATGAGATTCTCATTGGCAGGAGGACAAGTGGGTTGCACAAGATATACATCACATCCTCTAACACTCTCTTGCAGTTGAACATAAATCTCACCATCTGCGAAACGTTTTATCTTAATTTTTCCAAGCTCCAAACCCATGTAACAAGCAATTTCCTATTTGATTCACAAAATGTATGAGAAAAGTATACAAAGCGCTCAAAACACAAGTTCAAAATAAGAAAATAGGAGGAATAAATATATCAACACAAATAAAGTGAATTCATTTGCAAGAATATACAATTGTCTAAATAAAACCTGACAAGAACATTATTATATCCACAATGCATGGACACTAAAAGACGGACAGCACTAATCAGATTCAATAAGGCAAAGGTGAGTCTCAAGGAGAAAAGGTCCATGCAGCAAATATTATTATTTATGACAAGTTGGAAAGAAAAGGAAACTAAAATACTCAAATTAGAAAGATGTAAATATGCCATGAGTCATAAGATTAGTCCTCCATGCCAACCAAACAAAGTAAACTAGTTAAACTCCACGAATCAGGAAACTCTTCCTTGCATGGTTTGATCACTGAAAACTTAATTAAACTCAAAATTCTATGTTTAGGGAGAGGTTTTCTGATATTGATACAGTGGTGAAATTTGTGGTGTCCCACCCAAAGGTCTGGACTGTGGAGAAACCAATTACTCTAAAATTATGAACTGACAAAGAAGGATTTCATCTCATTATTTATTTAAATCTCAACACCAAAACTCTAGAAACTTCATCCTATCAGAACATGAACAACCAGTCAACCATCACATAAACCAGAAGAGACAGAAAAGGAATGGAAGAGGACACGAGTCCTTTTGTTATTCATTTCTAAAAGTTTAAGATTATAATAAATGAACACTATCCTATTAATTTCATTAAGAAACACAACTTTAAATATTTATAAATAAATAAACACTATTGTAAAACAAGTAATCCACTGCATTTAAATCTTTTGGCTTCAACACATTACCTATGAACCCCCTTAGTAAGCAGCAAGGTCTTTCGCTCAGATTGTCCAAGTTTTTAATCATTTCACTCACATACATAAAGTGTGGACTTAAATTGTAGCACCAGATCTTATAATCACTCACATAATTAAAGATTGCACTCACCTTGCCAAGGACAAATCTCACAATGCCAAGAAATTTAAATCTGAAACATACTATGTATTCTCTGTTCGAAACAAGCGTATGTGACAGAGTGGAAGCTTACATGAGATAGTGCAGGATTGGCAGTGCCAGAAAAGATTTTGAGCCTGGTATCGTTCTTGTGAATAGCGTCGTTCAAATGCGTTTTGGAAGCCAAAAAGCTCGTAACCGTTTGCTCGCTCCGTAGCAGAGGAACAAATGGCCTTCCATTATCAGACCTCAATGGCTCCACCAAATTGCATTTCTACCAAAACATGAGAAGAACAATCATTCACCGATCAATACTCAAGAGACATGCACGTAACAAAGACATTCAACTTCAAGCATTTATTTCCATAATTGGAAAATTGAAACGAAATCATGACAACAAATTACCTAACAGTGTTGTTTGGCTGCTGAGAAAGCACAAGAAAAGAGAGAGAGAAAATGCAAGTTCAAAACAGTGGATGAGAGCAGCAGCTTACGATTGCGTAGCGAGCAGAGGATCGGGACGGCGAGTCGTTGGGGTTGAAGAAGAAGGAGGAGCTTGGAGAGGAGCGAGGAGCAAGCGAGGCAGTGAATGATGAGGAGAGCAAAGAAGCCATTTGGGAGTTAGGGTTTCAAGAATGGGTTTCAAGAAATGTAGAAGAGGTTGTGTTGTGTCGTTAGCCGAGAAGACGAGTCCCAACCGTTGAAGTCATGATTCTATCTTCTTCGTGTTAATTCCCTCTCGTTTCATTTAGGGTTATATATAGGTAGCTGAATTTCTCACTAAACTCAATCATCAACAACTCATTTATTGCGTTTAGGATTTTTTTTTTTTTTTTTTAGGGGAAGGACGCTTTTATTATTAAATTAAAATAACATTACAAAGTGGTTTTTAAAAACGATAAAATATTGAACTAGACAAAGAAAGAGAACCCCGGACATATCCAAGGCCTGCAATCAATGATTCTTAAAAAAGGAGAGGATAATCATTCATTTTTAAAGGCCTTAGCAATAATTGTCATGGCATCCATCCTATCAAACCAAAACAATACCCCTGAGTTTGTGTTCCCCCTTCAGACATCCCAAATCCTAACACGAGA
>JAYMTA010001930.1:0-18152 GCA_036897625.1 Pelargonium cotyledonis | reverse complement strand
GTTTATTCGCATATGAAAATTCGGGGGAAATACTTATGACTAATTTTTTGAGGTAAATATGATAATAGATTATCATTAAAATTACATGCAAATCAATTTTTTTTTTTTGAAAGGTTCATGTGTCAAACAAAAGTTTGTCTTTTTTGAAGGTAAAATGCCTTTATTTTCTCTTATGCATCTTCGTTGTTTGTTTTTCAAAGCCTGCAATAAAAATAAAAGTTTGTGCCATTGGGTATGTAGGTGATATTGAAATTTGCAAAAGAAATATATTGAAAAGTTATTAGTTGATTTCATATTGAAATATGATATCTTGGAAATGAGATTGAGGAAATAAATTTTTAAAAAAAGACATAACTAAAAATATAAAAATATGAACAATATACAATATGATTATGTAAATTATTGAAAAATACTTGAAAATACTATAGATTGTTACCTTCTATGACATGTTGTTCAAGAGAATTATGAACTTTTGGAATGAGATGAAGAGAAAAATGGAATGAGTGTATGGTTATTGTGATCTATAAATAAATAGAAAGAAGAAAATAACTCATGACCTTTTAACTACTTGAGACCCATATTAGCTAAAACATTAGATAATTAGTCTTCTGTCTATAACCTATAGAGTATATATATAGTGATTGTTATATCTAATACTATTAGTAGTTATTATTAGCTAATGGTGTGTGAAATGTAACTCATGTGAATTGAAAAGTCATGTCATGAAAGTGCTTAGAATTGTTGAACTTGGTGATGTGGCAACTTCTTATGCCTTCTCACCAAGTTTGACATACTATAGTATAGATTTTAAACAAATAATGTCACATTACTAAAATACAATAAATTTAATAAAATATGTTTATATAACTGATATTTATTTTACGTGACATTTCAATTACCGTAATTTTGGTGACATGGATCTATGATTTATGTACTGGATTAAATTTATCTAATAGCCATTTTACAATATGATAAAACTTGAATGTAACCTTTTGTTTTAAGCAAGCCAAATTATCCACAATCACAAACAAACAACCAACCAGCCTACCTACATTAGCAATTGAATTTATTCAATTCAAAGTAGCCACTGTCATGCCCAATAGAAAATGGATGATGATCATGAGATGAAATTTATCCAAAATTAAGTGTGGATTAGTCACTAAACTTTCTTTGAAAGTCATTAACCAATAATCCTATACCATTATGGTTTTTCATGTGTACTAATCAGAATATTTCATCAGCCCAACATACTGAAAGTGCCTTGCTCATTAGTTTATAGTCACACAACACAAAACCAGATAATCATCAAACCAATATTATAAGTAGCAATAAGAAGACAGATAGCCCAAAGTGAGATTCTCTCAAGAAACAATGTATAAAAAAATATATAAAAAAACATGGAAAGCATGGAGTTTCAGCCAAGACACATGAAAAGTAGATTCTGACGGGTATGAGTGTTAATCTACGAGGTGGCGTCTCCTCATTGGTTTGACTGAGATTTTGTTTCTCGCACACACAAAAAAAGAGGCAACAACATAGAGCAGAAAAGAAGAGCATGAGTAGTGGATAGTCTAAGTGTTGTTATTGGGTGCAATTCTGAGGAGGAGATCACTGCCTTTTAGCAGGAAATCCAACAAAGCCTAATCTTTCAAGGCAGTTGATGAGTAATATAGAGAAGAAAACAGCAAAAAGATGACAGTCCACTCTTTAAATAAAATCTCAAAGCCATGAACAAGACCAGGCTGGCCATTAGAGTGGAGACACGCTAGGTTACTTGTCAATGAGTGGAACAGTGCAAATCTCCATAACAGCATGATAAAGGTTTTGGGTGATTGGGATTGTTTTAGCTTAGTCAAATCACTCTGGCTTTTGAGGCTTTGCTCCTGCTAGAGCTCATCAGCTTGCTGTTGCCTTTCTTTTTGTGTGTGGGGGTGGGGGGGAGGGGATTTGTTTGATAAGTTAGTGGTTGAAATGAGATTTTCGCTAAAAGCAGCTTTCCTAGTAAAAAAACCTCTCTTATGCAAAACTTCCGTGCATTTTTAAAAACTGAACCAGAGATCGTAAATTATCTCTTACATCTAACTAACGTGACACATACGTAATTAGTCAGCTTCTGACTTCTAAGCACCAAACAGGCACTTAGCTCATGGAGGTTTTTTTAAGAGGCTAAATAGTAAAAGGAGCATAGAGCTAGCTTGGCTCCCATAAAAGATGGGATTGGTGGGAAAATAAGATTAATAAGGAGCTGGAAAAAGTTAACGATGAACATGAGGTAGTGGATCCACTTATACAATAGAAAAGTAAGAAAGGCTCCAATAATAAAAAAGTAATGCACCATGAAAAAGTAGTCAGCTGACTAAATTGGCCTTTCTATCCTTTAATGCTTGTAAAATTTTCAAGTAAACACTAGTAAATTTTGTTGTTAATTAGCATTAAAAAGATGTTAGCATAGCAATTTAAGCAATCTTTGACAAGTAAGGGAGGCCAAAATGGACCAAGAAGCATAGTTTCTGATGGAGCTAATGAGCAAGAATGGTGAAACAGAGGTTGAATGGAGGGAAGGGTAAGATGGTCTAGAAGATGGGAAGAAGTAGAGATCATTTAAAACTTTTCCTGACATACCCAACTTTTTAAATTGGTGAAAATTGAAAGAAAAAGCAAAGGGTTGTTTTGGATAATGCAAAGATGACGTACCAAATTATACTACAGATCACCACTTCTCAAAATTATGAGCTATTTAAAGCCATCATCAAGACACTAACATCTCCACTAGCTTTTACAAGAGCCCTATAGGATAGGAGAGAGATCAAAATAACCCCATCCTATCAGCTTCAGCTTCTTGAAGCTGATAGGCATGGAAGTGTCATCTGGGCAGAAAATCTATCATCCTGTGGGTCTTGAAGAAGCAATGGGGCTTGGTGGAGTGAAGAATTGCTCTCCACTCTCCAAAATTTATCAGTTTGTCAGAGATTAGCCATTGCCTCTGAGCATGAGGAAGCTTGCTCTGCAGTCTGCACAGTTGCAGAGCAGAAGAAGCATCCTCTAGCAGTAGCATGGGGTCTTGGCTAATACCTGGCAAGTCGGCAAGTCACAGAATGGCAATGGACTTGGTACAGAGTCCTCATCATCAGTCATCATTGGCTAATAGATGTTTCTATTTCTATTTATACTTATAAAGTTAATGTGCTTCATGCTTTGTGTGTGCAATAAAATTTGTGTGTTTCCAAATTGTGTGCAAGTATTGTCTAATTCAGCTAGTTCTGGTAAGGTTTTATGTTTCAGAAGTAAAAGGTTTATGTATTGTAAGCAATGTATTTCTCATATAGTAATAGCAAGGTTTGTGCTCTCAAGTACCAGCTGTTTTGGTGTTGACAGCATACCGAACAGCCAGCATGTAATCTTCATCTTCCCCTGTCGACCAATCAAGTATCAAGAATCTTACATTTCTGTTTTTGCTTCCACATCTGTTCAGCATCCATTAACACTGCAAATCAAAGTTCATTCTCAGTGCAACTAATACAACAGAAGTTTCCAAAAAAAAAAAAAAAAAACGACAGAAGTTTCATAGTATCTCATAACATGGCTAGGAGCAAAAAATAAAACTTGATTTCTATTGTAAATAACCAATCAAACAACTTCCATTATCAGCAGTTCAGCACCTTAAAAACATGCTGCATCATTTAATGTCTGACATCACTGCTACTCTTGCACAGCCAGCCGACAGCATCCACAGATTCAAAATAGCCCTGCACAGTAATCAGTACACTAGATAGTAGATACTATCTGACAAGAATATTTGAGCACCTATATACTGTTAAATTGACAAATCTACTTACTCAGCTCTTACAGGTCGAAAGAGACATTAGTCCAAACACCAACTAGGTTGAAAGACCTACATCACAAAGTCTCCCCACTGAGCTGTGCTTCTTTGAATTATGCTTTCAGCTGACCCACCTTGTCCAAACCAAACGCATAACTTATCCACACGTGTTTCGCGATTAAGGTATCAAAATATACCTCTATTGTAACACATATTATGTGTCAGCATCACCTAAACAGAAGTGGACAGCTTAGTCTGTAACCAACCAGCTCAGCTGTCCATAGTAAATGAGCATCCAATCCATACCATCTCTTCTGTTAACAACTCCAAATGAAACAAATTTGGATTTATTATCAACTCTATATTTGCCTGCTTTTTGCATCGGCTAAAATTGAATTTTACATCAGTCATTTGGATCAACATACATCCCATTTCTAATTCAGAAACTCACTATGAACATGAAGAAACGAAATTGTTAAAAGAATTAACAAACTATTAAGCAAACGTAGTTTCTCTATGTCTCTATTCAGTTCCTCCAAGAATCTCTTCCAGTCTGTAAAAGAGATGCATATAACAACTCATTCCAAGTATCGGGTACTCCAGGCAAGCACCAATGGCTGCAGTCTTGAGATCTCTCGGCAGCAATTTGTTCTTCGACAGTTTTGTACGTCATTCTGTATATGGAAGGGTGCCCATCTTTTCTGTAATCTGTAAGCTTACTTATGTTTAGATACATCACAGGAGTTTTCATTCCTTTAAGAACATATTCCAAAGCTCTCATTTTTGAAGGGTACTTTGCTAAGTAAGTATCATTGAAAATTGGCTCAACTTCTTTGTGACACTGTCCTCCAGAGTTCCATTGACCACCTCTGAAACATACAAAACCTTTTCAGAAATTTAGTCTCCAACGATATGCCGCATTAGAAATGATGTCTCAAAGAAATTGCATGAAAATTCAGAGTTAAAAGCGTCACTCAAAAGATGTTTGGAGTTCCCTACGTACTAGATATATCAGGCTTAATTTTGTATCCTTTTTCATGCTCACAAGTGTGCACTTAGTGTCACGCTTCATTTCAAAATTCAACTAGAGTATGTAGAGAACTAACTGAAACAGATCCCAAGCCTAGATTGGGTCTAGGTAGATCTAAGCCAATCTGTATTTCAAGAGTCCATAAACTCATAAAGCTATTTTTAGCTTGACCATTTAGAAATGCTATTCATATATAAATAACCATAAGAATCGAAAAGGTAACAGAGGGCGTTCAGATAGTGATTGGAAGTAAGGTGAGCCGCAAAGGCCAAGGGTAAGTAAACCCATACCTGAAATGAGTGACTGAATATCCTCTGAAGAAAACCTGAGTTCGGTTGCGATCTATGTTCTTGTCAACCCATTTGGCCCAAGTGGCAAGGGCTTTCTTATACGCTTCCAGAACCTTGAGTCTTGGATACACATAGTTTCCTTCTTGGTAATAATCTTCTCTGGGGAAGTACAAAATGTGAGGAATATATGCCAAGAGACTTAATTTCTTAATAGACAATTTGCATAAATAGGAACAAACCTACAAACTTTGTTCTCCCAATATTGAAGTTTATTTTATTTGGTGAGATATTTCCTCCAAGATCACAACATCAATAACTGAAGGATTTTGGATTTTAACATCTTGTAGGAATATATACACAATAAGTAAAACTCACCCTCTTGATGTTTTCTCATGCGTCCACCAATGCCCAGTGTTGAAAACTATGACGTCAGCATCATGGTACATTGAGGTTGTCTTGTCCATCAAATCAAGTCTTAGTGTCTCAAATGATCCATTTTTACTCTTATAAACTGATTCACCAACAAGAAACGGAGCAGCTACAAAATCTACAGAACAGCTGTAGTCCTACATATAAATACAGAATAAATGCAGTCAGAAATAGAATATAAGAACAAAGTTTCTGTCACAATGCATAAAGAAGTTAGAGATACTTGCCTCAAATCTGAAAGCATAAAATCCCTTCTTTTTGAACTCACTTCTTCCAGAAATCTCATAGACTCTTGTTTGGTTTTTGACACTATTGCGGAGGATACATACCAGAGACTCCCACATGTTCCTATTTAGTGAATCACCCACAAAAACCAGCCTCTTTCCTCTCAATCTCTCCAGGAAATTGGTTGCATTCAAACTGAGCATAGAATCAGTGATCAAGAGAGGCAACGTAAGGATGTTACAATCTAAATGCCAAACATTTTGTATAAAAATAAAGCTAGACTATCAATTTTCAAACATTGACGGTTGACTACGTCCATCAATATTAAAATAAAGCTATTAAGTTATGAGTAGTTTTATCATTAACTGAAGGTCATGCAATATCTCAATGATCCATGCATAGCGGCCTTATAGGACTTTTCAAGGTAAAGAATCACACACAATGCATAAAGTTTTAGTAAGAGGGCAAGTTCTTGTAATCCCCTATCACGACAATGTGCATCTGTGCATGATTTATTCTTATTCACGTGATTCACTCCTCTTCACAAGAACCAACTTGGACTTAAAATCAAGTTGCAAAAAGTTCAGATACACCTTTTTTTCAGTATTTCAATTCAGGACTAATCAACCAAAAGCATTTCATACTTTTCACTAACTAAACAAAAACATAGAACTATATATTCTGCTCAGCAATCCAACCATACTGTATTTAATTTTAGCCAGTTATGCCTGAGTTTCTATGTTATCTCAATGCATGTCTGATCCCTCCAGCACAGAATAAATTATGTACAAGTTCCTATGTCCTACTTAAAATGAATGTCAGGCAAAACTCAGTCAACCTACAATCTTTTATATCACTAAATAATAAGAGTAATTCTTTACACAAACCAATGTCAATTCAATTGTAAGTGCTTTTCAACTCCATTCTAAATCATCAAGATTGTTCATATAGAGTTTACCTTGGCATGTCACAGCCATTTGGCTGCCATTTCCATTTCAAAAACCCATCATCTGGCCTCCCATTAAGGTGACAATCAAAATCCCTATCAATATATGGACAAGAACCTGCAGGATAATATGGCTTTGTATCATCTCTCACCCATCTACCATCATAGATATTACAGGACTCATCAAAATCTCTGTGCACTGATGCAAGATGTGAATCATAACCAGTGACGTTCCTTTCCTCTGCTGAGTTTCCACCATGAGACCCACCAACCTCTCTCAAATCTGACAAATTCCCAGTATTGACACTATAGTTTCCTTCAGTAAGAATCTGTGCAGTCACATTAGCTGTAGAAACTCCCATCCCCAAATGGGTCTTCTCTAAAGAAACTGCCTCTCCATTCCCCACTGACCCATTTGCTGCATGGCCATGATCCTGAACCTCCCCATCTCCAACAGCACTTAAGCTTCCATTTTTAGCCTCACCAGTGAAATTCCCAAACTGGGTCTCTGCAATATCCGAAACATTCGCTTCACGGATCTTGCTTTCTTCAACTTTCACCCCCAAATCAATAGGGCTAAGCAGCTTTGAAGTATCATCACCAGTACCATTTCCACTCCCATCACTAGCATTAGCAACAACAGAAGCAACAGCAGACGAAGAAGAAGAAGAAGAAGAAGAAGTTGAAAGAGACAAGGGTCTTGTGATATTGTAGCCTTGAAACAATGGAGTGACCACAGGGACCTTGAGAGAGCAGTTGAGCAAGAGCACAGTGAGGACGATGAGCGAAGCCCCAACACCCAAACCGAACCCAGAAACTACTTTCCTTCCTGGCAACAGAAAGTGCTCCGAGAAGGGAAGTTTCTTCCACTCCATGACCGAACCAGATGGCGCATACCCAGAAATTAAAGAAATGGGTTCAATGGAGGATTGAAGCTAGCTTCGGAGATCGCAATGGAAGTGGAAGAGCATTGGGGTTTACAGTTTACAGTGTTTTGTGAGTGTTTTCGAAGAGAGTAAACAAGTATTGCTTGCGGTGAAAAAGCAGAGTCAAGAGAGAAGAGACACTGTGAGTGTGGAGAGAAAGAGAGACTACAAATGGTGAGGGAAAAACTGCAAGTTGTAGTTACAGTTATGCCCCTCACACCTTCATTTATTTACAGTTTCAAATATATTAGTGCTAGATTTTGTTAACTAACTTAATATCTTGTCATTAAGTAATGATTTTCTATTTTAGTTAGATTTTGTTTTTTCAAATTAAGATATTATCCTTTCTAGAGTAATGGAACGGAAATATTAAGGAGAAAAATATTAGTTATAATGTTTTCATTTTTAGTGTAGTGGGTCATAATTAATGAGTCATAAATAAGAGAATAAGATACACTAACTACTATAACCTTCTTTCTTTTTTTTAAAGACATTAATTATTTTAAGAGATGATACATTCATAAAGGGAGGTGATAAATCCACCTCTTAAAAGTATAAACCCACCATATATTGTTATAGTTGGACAAAAATGCCCCCATACACATTATTACTATATATTCATTTCCTTAAAATGTTACGTTAGAAGATTATAAGGATTAGAAAAGAAAAAGAAAATTAAATAAAGTGCTAAGTCATGTACCACACATTCTCTTCTCATAGTACTAACAAAATCTGACTATTAGAAACGCTTTAATAAATCACAAAGTATCTCTTTATTCTGTTAGATCATATGTTCATAAAAATATAAGAGAAAATGTACCGCACTAAATTCTTTTTTTTTCCTTAAAAATAACCCAGGATTAGGCTTTCCAGTTAAGTATGGTTGAATTCAAATCTAAAAAGGGTGGACTAAGGACCAATCCAGGCTCTGGTCTTGACCAGAACTAGACCGACCCAAATTGGCCCGATTTTAATTATATAAAAGAGAGAGCATATTTTGAAGGAAATTTTCTAAAAACAAATTTGATTTGCATTATGTTAAAATTTGTGAGTAATTATGAAATAGATTATACTAAAAATATATTATACCAAAAATACACTTTTTGATATTGTTTTTTTATCTTGTATTCATCTGGATGATGATTGATTTTGACTGCAAAGAAGAGGATAATAGATATCAAGTCTTCTTTTGTGATTTATACTTGTAGTGATAAAAATGAGCTATTATGTAACATGTTATTGTATTTTGAAAATTGAATGATAAATTTGAAAGAGAGAAAAATAGAATATAAAAAAAAAATTCAATCCCAAATAAAATTTAGTTGTCAAAAGATTAATTTTAAGTAACTTAATTTCAAATTAATAAATAATTAAAATTTCATAAACAAACATTGTCAGGATAGAATGTAGAATCAAAATTTGTATTCATATGTTTTCAAATCACAAAGAAAATAATCTAATAAGGAAGTTCTTCTTTGTATTATCTCTAAAAAGGAAGAAAATAAATTGACGAGGGGTAGTTTGGTCTAAACAGTTAGAAAGAGTGCTCTTGTCAAGACAAGGAAAATAAATAATTGCATCCAAGTCCCTGAGCCTGAGCCGTGATCGGTGCTTTCTCCGCTAGCACAAATCGTTACACGTAACAGATCGTTATCATACAGTGTTCCGATTTCAAAAGCAGTGGGGTCCAAGTGCATAGAGTCACGTGACTTTGTCCTTCCGAAACCTTATGCACGTGCGCCTCAATCCAATCCACTCAGATTTGGACACGTGTTTAAATTAGTATTTTCATATGTATACTACAAAAATAGCTCTTGGGATGGCAGCGGGGCGGCTTTTATAATCCCCGTCCCTGCCCCGGTCATTTTTCCCGAGCACCGAACCGGCCCGCCACTACCGGTTGTGCTTTCTCCGACCCGTAAATTTTAATCCCTGCCCCACCCTGATCGGACCGAGGAGATCGAATCTCTGTCGAGTTCGGATCATTTTACCATTCCTAAATAGCTCTACCTTTGACCTAAAACACCCTCGCATTTGAATTGCGTATAAAGCATGCGCATGGAAAATTTAGCACAAAAAAAATCTCAATAAACTCGAATTCTTCTTGTGTACAGAGGTGGTCAAATCTCCCATTGGATTATCACTCACACAATAAAAATATGTTTTTGACATCTTGGCATACAATAGTCTTGTTACATGTCAATGATATGTCTTACCAACTAACATATATTTTCATCAAGGCTCTTTATTTAAATATGAAATGGTGAGTCGTCGAGGATTTGAGACTTCAAAAAGCTAAATAGTGTTTGCATGTATAGATTGAACTTGCACGTAAAATTATGCTTAATTAGTAAAAAAGTTGATAATCTATAACTCATGTAATTCAACACATTTCAAACGTGTCTGAAAACGACATATTTATAATCGTGTTGTATTTTTATCAAAGTTAGTAAAATGTGTATGACACGGCAACACAACTAAAGTTGAAACAACAAGCTAGTCAACGTACTTTAATTGTAACATTGGTTAATCACATATTAATCTCTTGTTTGTCTCTTATGTTTAACTTGTTTCATCTTATCTCATATTTCTTACCCATGTGTCTATACTTTTTGTGTAATTTATGTCTAAGGTAATAGAGTCAAAGAAAAAAAAATAAGAGCAACGTTAATCACAACTCTCGTCATCTTTCGTTAAGGTAAATTCAACACGATCACTATAAGTCCCACAATCATTAAACTTTCCGTGTTTGTATTTACTCATGCAATTCATATACGATCTCTAACACAACACGTTAGCACAAATCAGTAGCTTTAATTAGATTTGTGGAATGCCATTATTAAAATGCATGTGGAAAATGTTCTTCACTTCAATACTGATCTCTCATATTATGTAAATTGTCCAATCCAAAAGTTGGAACAATTTAAGTTTAGTCCAAGAACCAGGATTCAACAACTAGCATATGAACAATGAAAAGTAAACTGAAACTCTCTACCCTTTCCTGGAAATTTCAATCATAAAAACTGAAAGGAAAAAAGAATATATATTATAAATCATTTTTCTTTTTACAAAATTTAAGGTGACTAGGGACTTGGTGTCCCCATACAGTTGGGGGTGCCAACACAAACTGTGAACAATATGTCATCTTGGACCAGAAAGCTCCATTGCTTCAACTACAAGGGAAGATTCTTCTATGAAATCTGAGTATCTTTGAGGGTTTTCGCCTGACCGGAACCTGGGTGTCTCAACCTTCTGCGAAGCCTCCCATTTCTCGGCCAACCCATCTCCTTCCAACATCCTTAATACCTCCGACGTTCTTGGCCGGTGACAAGGATTGAACTGAGTGCATAGCAGAGCAACCTGAACCATTTCTTCTAGCTCCACCCTGTCGTAATTGGCCTTCAGATCCTTATCCACCATTAGGTGTAGCTTCCCTTCCAGGTGGAGCTTCTTTACCTGCAAACAAGTCATATGATTTGAACCAAACAATGAGATATCAGAAACAAGGCATTTAATGCATCTGTGTAAAATGAGTAACATATCGGGTGTTCGCAAAGAATCCGGATAAACGTATGTTAAGAGAGTGTACCCAATCAAGCATAACACCCTTCTGGTTTGCTGCGCGGCCAAAATCCAGAGCTCTCTGACCTGTGATCAGCTCGAGGAGCAAGATACCGAACCCAAACACATCAGTCTTTTCTGATGACTGGCCGGTGGATAAGTACTCGGGAGCTATATGGCCGACAGTGCCTCGCACAGCTGTGGTCACATGGGAATCTCTATGATCCAAAAGCTTTGCTAATCCAAAATCTCCAACAACTGCCTCGAATTCTTCGTCCAGCAAGATGTTGGCTGCTTTGACATCACGGTGGATAATTTTGGGATCACACTGCTCGTGCAAATATAGTAACCCCCTTGCTGTGCCTAACGCTATCCTCTTTCGCCTTGACCAGTCTAAAGCTGGCTTACCATGAACATGATCTGAAAGGAAAACCCATAACTAATCAATAAATACTTGGAAGTTGCAATGAGCAATTGAGCATGGAAATACAGAATAAAAAGAAAGAAAAAGAAAAATAGTGATAGCATGAAATGAGCTGATGTGGAGACAGCAATCCAAATGAGCAAACAAGAAAAAGGTATTTTATTTGTTTAACATAATGTTAAAAATAAAAACATTATGTTGAGGTCATTATGTGCATCTTGGGTGATTGTCAATTTGCCATAATGGAAAATTTGCAAAATTCCAGACTCACTAATATTGAGGATGAAAATCTGTGATAATTTCACTGGAGAAACCAGAAAATAAGCAAGCATAGTTGAGGAAGTAACATGCTAGCAGGTAATGGCGGGTAGTGGTACTACTATAAACTGCTAACTATAAATCAAGGTTGACAGATAGTGAACTTCGATCAAAGCAATTTCATAGTCAAGGTGGGTCAATGACAATATTGCTCTTGGACTAAAATATGACTCACTACTAACTAATGAAGCATTACTCAGCTCACCTCTTAACCGGGATGCTACACTTCCATTTGGCATATAGGGATAAACAAGGAGGCGTTCATTCTCGGTAGTGCAGAACCCACAAAGCCTAAGAAGATTCCGGTGGACAGCCAAACTAATCATCTCTACTTCTGTCTGAAATTGGATTTCACCACCAAGAGCGTTATAGTCCTTGAGCCTTTTAACAGCAACCAAAGTACCATCATTTAAGCAACCCTTGTACACAATCCCAAATCCACCTCTCCCTAGTATGTTCTTTGCATTGAAATGGTCAGTTGCAGCACGAAGCTCCTTAAAAGTATACCTTTTCAGATGGCCTAAGCAAACCTCTGGATCATATTGATCTGCCATGAAGTATAATAAAGCTTAGAATAATAAAAATAATTGAAAGGGGAGAGAAGTAACCATTATTTATATCAATTAAAGTAAATATGGACAAAAAAGTATAGCTAGTTTTTACTTGAAGATGCATGCAAAAACATTAAGATCCAAAAGCAAGTAATACTTGAGGGTTTTGAATTCTAAAGTTCTTAATGTGTAATAGCCAATTTTGAATATATAATTTAGAACTCAACATGTGAACCTGAATAGACTGAGCTCCAATCTAAACGCACGGAAAACCATGCAGACTCTACTAACGTAAACTCCAAACCATGCCAAGCCAAAAGCAGAATATTACACCTAAATCAGAACAGCCTGATGGCCCTGATACTTACATGTGATAGAACGTCTTGTTCACCATCAGTATTTACATGAAAGTAGGAATTGTTGTTAGAGTAACAAAATTACTGCAGCACAAATTATACATGATGACCAAAAAACTAACCATTGACATCAAAGAATATTTGCTGGTTGTGTCTATAGCGCAACCAAAAAAGCAATCCAACCACGAGTATGATGAAGAAAGCCGCACTAAAACTTGCACCAAAGGCAATAGCCACACGGTGACTTTTGGTTCCAGAGTCCGTTTGACCTAAGAAAACGAAGATCCCAATAACAGAAAAACAGATCAACAAACAGTAGTGAAGGGGTTAAAAATGTAAACAAACCATGCAATCACACCATAGCTACCTTTCATATCATCTGGTGGGAAATTAAGTGGCTCTGGATAGACAGCAGAAGAGCAGTTATTTTCTACTTTATCTCCACAAAGTAAAGGGTTGCCAATGATTCTGAAAGAAAAAGGAAAAGCCACAGAACATCAGTAAATGATGGAGAAATTATTTAGGAGGAAAGAAGCATTTTACAAGGGAAAAATAACTCACTTGAAAGTTCTTGCTGATATTTTTGGCAGAGAACCACTCAGATTGTTAAAAGAAAGGTCTCTACATAAAGGTATTACTTCCAAATTAATAACAATGAGTCGATGATGTATATGTAACTAAAACTTACAAACATGTGAGCTCAATCTAATTTACTATAAACGTAATCAGAAACGAAAAAAGTAAGCTGTGGAACGCAAAGACTTACACAAGAGTAAGACCCTCTATTTTGGACAAAGACTCTGGACAAGATCCGGTAAGGCTGTTGTTGTTCAACCGTCTGATTGCCCCAAAGACACGAGGCACAAGAGTTAGACCAATCATTCTTACATGTAAGTGCACTCTGTTTCTAGATTACTTGAAATTTGCTTGCTTCAATAGGTTTATTAGACAAAAGCAGTATAAAACTTATGAAACTTACAGATAGTTCAAGTTTATGAGATTCCCCAAGGAACTCGGTATTTTGCCATAGAATGTGTTGTTGGAGAGGTCAAGTGTCTGAAGCTTCTCCAACTTCCCAATAGTGGCAGGAATAGGACCCAAGATATCATTATTCTGCAACAACCTGCATAAGCATGCAATCAAGAGTCCAAGAATTATAAACTAACGAAGTATGCTTATATTTAAAAAAATTAAAGTTTGAGACTTCAGGACTATAAGTAAGACTGCTATAAAGAAGGAGAGGCACAATTTTAACAAAGAAACAGTGGAAAATAAATACAACCCAAATATGAAGAAAAAAACAAATCCGAATTCCCATAACCAGTGAAGGTGGAGGTAACAACTTACACAGATTGCAAGTATGTGAGGTTTCCGATCCCTGGAGATAAAGACCCAGATAAACTCTGACTTGGTAGTCCCCTGCTTGGAAGAAAACAAGAGAATTTCCACCATAAATTGCCTTCAATAACAACTGCTGCTCATTTTCCTTCATAGAGCTATATGGAGGAAGAAGGGGCAATACATTAAGGGAGGGACACAACAACTTACAATGCAGAGACATAGCCATCAGCTGTGCAAGTAACCATCCTCCAGCTACAAGGATCTACAGAATTGATGTCCCAGTTCTCCAAAACATTGTATGGATCATTCAGAGCACTTTTTATAGCCATCAAAGCTACAACTGTTCAATTTCAACGGGCAAGGCAATGGTGATTAGCATAAACTTCACTTCTATTGAGGTTAAGTATATGCAGCCATAAGAAAAAGAAACTACATAAACCAAGAACTAAATGAAATATGCAGCAGATAAGACATTGGACTAAAATAAAAATCTTTCCTTTTTGCTAAGTAAATTAAGATTTACATGTTCATGGTAGCTTAAGAGAATTGTGGTAAATCCATAAAAAATGAATATAATAAATAAAAAAATCACACACATTATCCATTATAAGCTACAATTTCATCTATCAATTCAAGAAGTATTGAGTCAAATGAGTTATTGTGAACTGAAAAAAAATATGTATAGTTCTTGGTACAGCTAAATTCAAAATGCTCAAAAAGAAATGAAGAAAAACCTAAAGATCCCAAGAGAAACCAACCTTCATAATTGATACCAGAAGGAGACAAAGTAGCAGAAGAACACTCCATTAATACCAGAAGCAGCAATCCCACAATCCAGGACATGGACCTTCCTCTTTCCATAACTCTGTGTTGTTGTCACTTTTGAGCTGCTCTCACCTTCTTTGAACAACCAGCACCCACTTCTCAAAACCACCACAAAAAGCAAGAGAACGAACCATTTTCACACCAACCCAACACCAGTTCTCTATCCAGAAAGCAGAAAAATGGTAACAGAATCAAATTCCGAACAGAACGAGCCCAGCTTTGACCACCACAGAGAAGAGTTAGTTTTTAGTAGCCCTTTTCACTTCAACCAAACTCAATTGCTTCCAAACAAGCTCGACCCAGATGCTAAAATCACTGCCTCGCGAAAACCCAGCTCGGAAACAGAGAAAATTGAATCAAACAAGACGAATAGGCACCACCATTAGAGCCCAGACAAGGAAGTAAAAAGAAAGGAATTTTCACACGACCCTCTATAAAACATAGCCAGCCCTGAAATCCTGAGATCCTAGAGATCTGGGAATGGCGATGTTGATCGATTTTATCTAAATGTTTTTGAGCTGATCCCCACAAATTCCTTGGTGGGTTGGTTTGAAGCACCGCCCTGTTCTTCGTCGCTCTGGTCTGATGATTCCTCTTCCACAGACTACCCTACACTACACTACAACGCCACCACCATTATCTTCAAGACTTCAACAGAGGAGTGAAAGTGGAAACCAAATTAAAAAAAAAAGTGAAAATCAAATCAAATCACTTGCACAGAAAGGACCAAACACGCAAAGGCCAAAACAAAAGGCCAAAAAAGTTGACACAGATACATATGCAGACCCAGTTGTTGCTGTTGATGTTGTGGGCAGTAACAAAAGAAACACAGAATTGTTTTCAAAAACAATTAAAAAGCAGAGGCTCTCAGGCTCAGCTCAAGCTGTCAAATTTCAGGAAAAAAAATAAAGAAAAAAATGGGTTTTTTATCTGTTGCGGAAATGATCGGAAATGTAGAAAAAATCGAGAAAAAAAGAGAGAGCTGTAAATGGAGTGATTGGACTGGGAATTGATCAGAGAGAACAATGGTATGTCTCTAATGGAAAAGAGAGAAATTTATTTATTTGCAGGTAAAAAAAATGGCAGGTCACGTGCTTGGATTGTCTTTGCCTCTGTTTGCTTTTGCCTTTCTGGCTTGGGAAAATTCAGTTTTATCCAATTAAATAATCGCATTCTGTTAAAGCTCTTACAGTTCCATGGCCCACTCTTCTAATTTGCGCCATTTTTTTTATTTTTTTAGAGATTCTTGATTTTTCTCTTAAAAGATAGTATTATTTTTATAAATACAAAAAATAATACTACTATTTCATTTTGGTCGTCAACTTTTAATTTGTTATGTAGTATTATTTCATTTGAAGTTTTGGTAACTTAATGCCCAAATTATTCATATTGTTTAGGAGTAATTGCGGATGGAGTTCTTATAGTAAATTTTCATTTCAGTTGGTATTGCTGAACTAATTTTTTCAACTTCTGACTATCTTAGAGTTTGAAGAGTTCATTTCGCCACTATAACAATGTTAACTATATTGTAAAACGTCGAATTTACCATTCTTTTCCTAACAAATCCTAACTCATATAACTTACTAACCTAATTCATCTAACTTATAATCAGCGGAGAGATGAAGTGCAAGCCATGGTGGAGTGCAGGACGAGGTCGATGATGATGGTGCGGCGAAAGATGACCCGGAGTAAATGAAGATGGGTGGACTTGAGGTCAGGATCTGTCTCGCCGACCTCCTCGTCTAAGACTGGTACAGTGCAATCATGAGCAATGTCCTCTCAAAGCTCTTCAACATGGGCTACCCGAACGAGCTGCGCTGGAGAATAAGGTTGCGCGAGTGCGGCATCGCTGGGATTCGGCAACAACTCGGTGGAGGTCAATGAGAAGAGCGTCGAGTATGCCGATAAGGGGTTGTTTGGGTTTTTGAGAAGCGAAGTGATAGTGATCAATACAAGTTGCGAGGGTTGAAAATTTGAGAAGTTGGAGTTTTGAAAAAAAACACGTTTGAAAAGTGGGAGACATGAAAGAGAAACTCATTAGCTTTGTGGGGAAGATGAAAAAAAAAACAGAAAATTAGGTGATAGGTGTGATGAGAAAGTAAATATCTTTTTAGATTTGAATGTTTTTTCTTAAGTTTATTTTTGAGTTGTGGATTTTGATTTAGTTATTTTAATTTTGTTGACATGGTTACAAATTGAATCATTGTGTTAGAGGAACAAAATTTGCTTAATATAACTTTTTCAAATAATGCTTAAAACATAAATGATGTAAGCATTAAACTAAAATATTTTAGAAGAAAAATAAAACAAATGATAAAAATAAAAAAATAATACAAGCATCAACTACCATTAATGAAGCGCATTTGGGGGTTAACTCCTAGAGAATGTTTTGCTAAGGTGCACCGGAGTGGCTAGTCGGCACCATCATCACGTAAGGTGGGACCCGTCCCCACGGCCATCAATATGATGGAAAAAAGAGCCCATCAGATGCGCAGCGTGTCCCATCAACGGTCCTGATTGACACGATTCTGGGGCCCACCCTGATCATGGAGAGAGGCCTACGCAACTACAGTGGATGGGCATGTGAGCTACCAAAATTCATCATTTATTTAGCAAAAAGCACTAATTAATTAAATGAATAATGGTAGGAAAACTAAAATGCGCCTGAGGTGTACGTACTGAGGGTGGAGGTGCGTGCAAACGAGGTTGGTTTTGTTGAATTGTTACTTATTCCTTGTCGGATTCTGTGAGGGAATCTCTAAAATCCGCCCACCCAACACATGTCACCATAGTTATTAAAAATTATGATTTACGATTCAATTTTAATTCGATTCACAATTTGGAGATTAAACGATTCAAAATCATGTTTGAATCTTGGAATGACATGAATCTCAATTCAACCCGATTGAATCCCGATTCAAACCGATTCAGAATATGGAAAGTTTTGAAATCCAACCCAAAAACTTTGAATTTTTTATTTTTTTATTTTCTAATTTCTACGAAGAAGACGAAGCGATTTCCGCTTCTATATAAAGAAGAGACTATCATAGCATAGACTGAAACTTAACTTATCACCTAAGAGTTAGGTGGTAGTGCCGTAGTTGTCGTCA
>JAYMTA010001929.1:0-18154 GCA_036897625.1 Pelargonium cotyledonis | reverse complement strand
GCTGACGGCGCAGCCGGAGGCCGGAACGTGCGCGAAGCACGCGAGCGCGATTTGCTACGTGGCGGCGCAGACGATGGCGAATGAGGAGGCGGAGTCGAGGGCGTTGCTGCCGATGGGAAGCTTGTACGAGGGAGCGATGTTCGTGCTGTTTGAGATGGTGGTGTACAAGCTGGCTCTGCTTTTGGGAGAGACGCCCGATACCGTCCGATCTCGTCACACCAATCTAGAATGAAATCAATGGTCTATATTATTCTGAATGTAAAACCATGACGTTGACTTTAATGGTATTGTTTGGTAATGGTTCATTCTCAATTTATCGAAGTGACAACGGACAAATATACAGTTTACACTAAGGCCCTCAATTCACTAGAGAGGTCTCGTCCTCTTCAAACACTTGACCAAATTCTACCAAAACTGGAGACATCTCTCAAAATTCTTCCTACGTAGAGATCTCTACTTCAAGGTCCTCAAGCACCACCATTTGTGATCATCTAAACACCTTGCTTAGACTCCTCATCTAGTTTCCACTCGACCTCTCATCATTATTGACAAATCGTTTAATGATGTACTGTTGTGTCATCATTTAGACATTTTATAAAAGTATAAATATTTACTTTATTTATGAAAAAACTCATGAATGTCAGTATTAATAAACTTGGATGAATGAGTGACTCTCCATCAATTTTTTTTTTGGATAAATGAAATTTGTGTCAATGGTCTCTTCATCGTAGGCTAAGCTGCGAGGCCCATGACAATAATTGGTAGAATACGCGGAGCTTCATAGCATTTGTTTGTCAGATGTGTTTGAAGGAGACTTACGCAGTAAGACCATAGTGTTTGGCCGAATACGAGCATATTCAAACTCATTCAAGAAAGATATTCCTAGATGTTATAAATTCGT
This sequence comes from Pelargonium cotyledonis, assembly GCA_036897625.1. Classification (NCBI taxonomy): domain Eukaryota; kingdom Viridiplantae; phylum Streptophyta; class Magnoliopsida; order Geraniales; family Geraniaceae; genus Pelargonium; species Pelargonium cotyledonis. The sequence continues at coordinate 17,253 of JAYMTA010001929.1, read as the reverse complement.
CGTAGAGTTCTGCAGGAATTTTGAAAATTTTTATATACAATTTAAAATGAGATTCGAGAACGATTTCGAAATTTCGTACTCAGATAAGAGATTTGAAAAGATTTCAAGATTCCAAACTCGGAAATAGACTCCGCATTCAGGAATCTTTGGTTTAAATCTTCTTTCAAAATTTAAACTTCATGAACAAACCTTTAGTTTTTACAAATATTTTACCTCCCACTATAAATATTTTACATGGATAAACATTAAAGTAAACTAGAAGGTGTCCTTAAGAAAACACAAGTGGACAAGAAGTGATTTTGTTTATAATTGCTTTTGAATGAAATGTAGCTTAGATATGACAAAACATATCTCAAAATATCTAACAGCCACCAATAACTAACAAATTAACAAGCAATTTGGTGCCATCCACCTTCCATTCTTAATTAGCAAAGTTAAAACAAAATTATTCCAACTTAATCGATCGGTATATACACAGCAAGGTACTACTTAATTAAAAATCTGGTCTCTACCAATAATTTCTTCTTTTTTTTTTTTTCTGAAAGGAGTACCAATAATTTCTCCTGCAAAGAAAAACCCATTTCAATTTATTGTACCACTTGATTCGCATGACAGCAATTAGTCAAATCAAATTATTAGCATGGAAAAATATTTGTATTGGCAGGTACATCATGCACATCTCGGAAATTCACAAACTAAATTTGTTCTTCCATAGCTAGAAACCGTCTTGATAATCTCTTATGTCAAAACGTTACCTAAAGCTCAGTCGTCTATAAGATAATGGATAAAAAAAACCGTCTCCTACCTTCCTATACTTTTGGAGACGGAAAATATATAGCTGTCTCTCATATTCATTCATAATTGTGAAGAAAATATGAATATATGGTACAAAATTATGACTAAAAAACATTATATCATATTATACTGCCCATCCTCCCAAAATGACACAATTAAGGTCAAAAATAAGGGGAAAAAGTAAAGAACTAAGAAGACCAAGTAACTAAACCATCCAATGACTACATGTACTTTCTCTCACACCCACCAAAACGAAACACAGTAGACTGAGAAACACAAAAAGATAGAAGAAATATACAAGAGATCGATCTCGATAACTGATCACACACTTCTTGCCAGCATTTCTTGGAACTGCCTGTAAGACTCCACCTTCTCCAACCTGAACTTCTCATGGCAATTGGCAATGAACATGTCCGCGAGCCTGTCGATCTCGTTCTCTTTCTCGTCACTAACACGATCAATCTCTTGATGAACCTTCTTATCTTCAAGCCACTGCAGGTACCCTGAGATCTGCGAAGTCCCCGAATCAACTTCCAGCTGCGGTGCAATTATATCCGCAGCTGAAACTACGGAGTTCCACGTAGAATCATAGTACAAGCACTCGTCGAGAATGGGAGCGGGCACGGGCGTGACATGGGAGGACGAGCACCAATTGTAGTGCAACCGGAAGGACCCAAAAAATAACTCTTTGGTCTTGTAGTGCTTGCTGTTCTTGTACACGTGCCGGATGAGAATGGTCTTGGCCTTGTTGAGGGCTCGGACGAGGCGGCACACGTGCGAGGTGATGACTGTGTGGATTAGGGTTTTGATCTTTGTGGAGTTTGAGGTTGAAGATGGTGTTGCAGCTGCTGCAGGCAACATCTTCATTGTGAGAACTGTGAAAACTTGGTGCAATATTGTTGTGTAATGGACCAACCTTTCATTTGGGTTTTATAAAGTGGCTTGATTACCAAATTGCCACTGGGAATTAGGTCGATTTAAAGAATTGCCATCTACTTTGTTTGTTGTGGCCTTGTGGGATATGCAACTACTCCTTTTTCCTTTTCTCATTTGTCATTTGACAAGGAGTTGTTGCTTCTTAATTTTGATTTAAAGCAGTCCTTATAAATAAATAAAAATATAGAGCTTCAATCTTCTAAATATTATTTAGTTTACAGATGGATACTATTAACATAAACATGTTTTTGTTGGGTCTAATTTCTACACTAAATTAAGAAGTTGGTACGGTTGTTACGGTTGTTTGCTTATTACTTAATTAGCTATATGATGAGCTGAAACTTTGGGATCAACATTAAAATATTTTTGAGGAAGGTATCAACATTAAAATTATTTTTTCTTAAATGTATTATATATATAAGACTGATATATATTTTTTTTGGTAGAAAAAATAAACACAAAACAGGTCACACTGATGATTTTTTATTTGTTAAAGAAGTATCATATTGATGTTAAGGGTATGCTATAAAATTATTTTTTTATTAATTAAAAAAATAATTTCAACTTGTGTAAAATGTTTTTTTTTTTTACCGAGAAAGAAAAAACTTTCATTACTGACAAGAATCTTTGAGTACAATATCTAAGAACTCCCCTTGCGGGAGCTCCCCTATCCACTCCTCTAACCCCGTACACCTCAAAGACGATCTAGCAATATAATGAGCCGCCTGGTTACAAACTCTACTGGCGAAACTAAATTTAACCTCCCTAAACACTCGGGCTTCTAGGAGCACATCCGCGTCGATAAACCCCAACGCACTTCTATAGGAGATCACACCTGAGGAGAAAACCTCAATAACTCTTTTGGCATCGGATTCCAGCACCACGCGGTCCCACTCTTTCCTGGCCGCTCATCCTAACGCCGTGAGAATAGTTCTGCCTTCCACTTCCTCTGGCTCCTGTCTCCCGTTCCACCGTATCCGCCCCCTCCGAGCACCTTTCCCCCAGCATCCATCACAATCCATCCACCACCGAGAATCCCTCTCCGTTAAAACAAGCACCATCCGTATTAATCTTCACTAGACCCCTCTCAGGAGGACACCAAGTTTCCCGAACACGTATCGAGATGGATGATCGGGGATCCTCTCCTTTAGCTTCCAACCAAGCCGCTCGCATCCGAAATCCCAGACTAAGAACCTCATTGATGGTGGTCCACTTATCTCGCCACATACTATCATTTCTCGCCTTTCATAGACTCCACATCGCATACATGATCCAGACCAATAATTCGCCCTCTTTCATGTTCTCAACAGAAACAGGAACTCTTTTACAGTCGAGAAGCCCACTGCTAGAGCCCAAAGCCCTAACCTCTCCCAAACTCCAGCCACAAACGGGCATTGTAACAACGAATGCTCTATCGTCTATGGGCCTCCATTACACCTTGGACAAGCTAACTCCACATCTACCCTTCGGCTAACTAATCTTTTCTGAATAGGGAGACACCCCGAGACAGCCCTCCAAATGCAGTGTTTGACCTTTGCTTATGCCTGGGCATTCCACAGGTTTAGCCAAATCGGGTCCTCATCCAAGCCAGTATCCCACTCAGCCCCAATCATATAGTAGCCGTATCGAACTGTGTACAATCCTCTCTTATCCGGGGACCAGAACCAAGAGTCTCTGCTCGCTGCACGACCTAGTCTAATATTGAGGATGGCTTCACTCAATGCATCATCAAAAAGTTGCCAAACCTTGACCTCGTTCCACTTGCGTTGCTTGAACTCTAAGAATTCGGCTTCCCTAGCCGATTGTTGGACCACACCTATCATAGTTTCTCGAATCTTCGGGACAGATACCAGGTAAGAAGGAACCCACAGATCCTCTTGAGCTCGTATATCAAAATTGTCCCCTACCCGTAAGGCATAGTGCCTGAACAGAGTATCCCGAGCAGCACAAAATCCTTTCCATACCATACTCGCTCCGGGAGGCACGTCCGCCCTAAAAATGGATCCCTACGGCATATAACTGTGGCGGAACAAACTACAAAACAATGAGTCAGAGTAGTGTCCAATCTCTATACCTATTTCCCAAATAGAGCAAGGTTAAAAGCCTGTATATCCTGGAAACCCAGCCCTCCATTACGTTTCCCCCTACTAAGGTGTTTCCATGACTTCCAATGAAGTCCCCAGTGGTGCGTTTCCCCAAGCTCTACCAAAAGCCACTCACCGCACTTTCAATCTTCTTGCAGGTGGTTAACGGCAACAAATAAACACCCATATAGTACGATGGAACAGCCTGAGCCACGGATTTAAGTAGTACCTCTTTGCCTACTTTAGAGAGGGCCTTTACTAACCAGGACGAGATACAGGCTTGAACTCTTTGAACCACATAGTCAAATAACTCCACCTTACTCCCACCACCATACCCCGGGACACCCAGATATTTGGAAAAAGCATCAACTCTCGACACCCCTAAAAACTGAACCAACTGATCACCCACCGTAGCATCCGTGTGTGGGCCTAGCAACAACGAGGACTTGTGAAAATTAACCACCTACCCCGAATACTCCCCGTACACCCTTAGAGCGTCCTTGATTGCCTTTGCTTCCGGTCAACATGCCCAAAAAAAAATCAGCGCATCATCTATAAACAAAAGATGAGAGACCGATGGGCCAGTGTAAGATATCTTGCATCCACTCAACTCGCCCAACTCCTCCTTTTACCTTAGAATAGCAGATAAACCCTATGCCGCTATCAAGAACAAGTACGGAGAGTGGGGATCCCCTTGTCGAATACCTCTCAAAGTCTGAAAGGGAGATGACAACACTCCTCCCACCTCGACCTGGAACGATACCGTGGAAACACAACTCATGATCAGCTCCACCCACTTAATATCGAACCCCAGCTTAAGCATCATCTTTCTTAGAAAACCCCGCTCCACACTGTCATGTGCTTTAGCAATATCAAGCTTCAAAGCCGCCCACTCACCCTTCTTATGCCTCCGAACAAAGTGGAACAACTCATTGGCTACACAAATGTTGTCTGTAATAAGACAACATGGGAGAAATGCAATTTGGTTATCTGATATTACCTTCTGTAGAATTGGCTTCAGTCTATTAGCGATGGCCTTGGAGATGATCTTGTTAGAGGTTGTGTCAACAACTGCTAACTTGCCAAAATGTTGATAATATGCAAACTTAGACAATGGCTTGGTGAAGGTGTCAGCGGCTTGATCGGCGGCATGAACATGTTGCACATCAATGATCTTTTTTTGAACTTGTTCTCAAACAAAATGAAAGTCGGTGGAAATATGTTTCATACGACTATGAAAAATTGGATTGTGACATAAGTAAGTAGCACCAACATTGTCACAAAAAAGAATTGGTGGAGCCGAAAGAATAACTCGAAGTTCTCGTAAAATATTCAACACCCAATTGGTTTCCGCTAATGCACCCGCAACCGCACGATTCTCGACTTCAGTAGAAAATCTAGCCACTGCTCTTTGCTTTTTTGAAGACCAACTTATTGGAGTGTTTCCATAATACACAATATACCCAGTCATGGAAGTTCGATCCGATGGATTGCTAGCCCAGTCAGAGTCAGAATAGACAATAAGTCTATTTGGTTGTTGACACCTTATTTTTAAACCATGTGAAACAGTGTGTTTAAGGTATCGGAGGACCCTTTTAACAGCTTGCCAATGTGGTTGCCTTGGGTTGTGCATGATTTGAGACAATTTATTGACAACAAATAAAATATCGGGTCTAGTGAAAGACAAGTATTGAAGTTTTCCAAGTATGCGCCGATACTCCGTAGCATCAATAGTCTCTGCATTGTTGTCATGTAAGAGTGCGATGTTGGAACTCATGGGGGTTAAAACACCCTTGCTGTCATGCATGTTTGTTTCCAATAAGAGATCCATGATGAATTTTTTTTGAGTAAGATTGAGACCACCATATCTATGAAGTACTTCAACACCTAAAAAGTAGTTCAAGACACCCAAATCTTTGAGGGAAAACTTGCTTGAAAGCGATCTGATAACCTGTCGAACAATGGTTAAGTTGCTCCCGATAACAATAATGTCATCAACATATATTAAGATAAACACATTATGGCCAATGTGATGTATAATAAATAAGGAGTTATCAGATTGTGATTTCACAAATCCCATATGAAGAAGAAAATCTTTCAATTCCGTATACCATGCCCGTGGTGCCTGCTTAAGGCCATAAATGACCTTCTTTAGTTTGCAGACATGATGTGGAAGATCAGGGTGCTCAAAACCAGGCGAATGACGCATATAAACATCTTCCTCTAAGTTCCTTTGCAAAAAGGCATTATTGACATCCAATTGGTGCATCGACCATTGATTTTGTACTGCCAAAGATAAAACAAGATGAATAGTTGTTGGCTTGATTATCGGACTGAACGTCGAGTGATAGTCTTGACCAGGTACCTGCGTAAAGCCTTTCGCTAGAAGCCAAGCCTTGTAACGATCAATGGAACCATCCGGCTTATGTTTCATTTTGAATAGCCATTTGCAATCAACAACATTATGGGTGGAAGGGAAGGGGACCAAGTCCCACGTGTGGTTCTTCAAGAGTGCATCAAACTCAGATTTCATGGCTTGACGCCAATGTTGATACTTTTGTGCTTGCTTAAAAGTATGAGGGTTAGAGGGTATGCGAAGAAAAGTGGCCATTTAGTCAAAAGGTTTTTTGAGTTTGTAAATGTTATTTTGGGACCTAATAACTACACGGGGTGGGGGAATTTGAGAGTAACTTGGTTCATGATGGGGCAGTTGAGGTGAGGCAGTAGGTGGTTGATGGTGTGTTGGTTGAGGAGAGGTAGTAGGTGATGCAGTATGTGGTACATGTTGTGTTGGTTGAGGAGATGCAATAAGTGAGGGAGGTGTTATAGCATATGGTTCATGGTGTGATGTGGAGGAGAGGTAGAAGGCGATAGAGGTGTCGAACCTGAGTTGTGATACCCTCTATGTGTGGTGGAAGCGGACGAGTTCGAAAATACGGGTGCCTGCAAATAAACATTAATGGGTAATGGAATATCATGTGAAATGTGTGGGGAGACTTTATGACTTAGAAATGGAATGTCATGAACACTAAGGACATCCCAATTAAGTTTTGAAAAATTAAATTGAGAAGCTGTGAACATTGTTTTAAAAGGCAAAACATCTTCATGAAACAAAACATCTCTTGATAGAAAGATTTTTGATGAAGTTGGATCAAAACATTGATGGCAGTGGTGCTTTAATGAAAAACCAACATATACACAAGGTTTGGAACATGCTTGCAATTTATGGGTTGTGTACTGTTTGAGGCAAGGATAACAAAGACAACCAAAAGTTCGAAGCAAGGAATAATTTGGCGTGTCTCCAAATAAGAGGCGATAGGGAGATTGATTGTTGAGGTTTGGTATTGGGAGTCTATTGATGAGATATGTGGCATGATGGCAAGCAAATGACCAAAAATTAGATGGTAAAGAGGCTTAATGAAGGAGAGTTTTGGCTGTTTCTATTATGTGTCGGTGACGGCATTCTGCAATTGCAACACGTTGTGGAGTATAAGGTGGAGAAACAAGATGCTCAATACCTTATGAATTGAAATAAGATTTAAGTCCTTCAAATTCACCACCACTATCAGTGTAAAAAGAAGTTATTTTAGTGCTAAAAAATCGTTCTACCAATGAATAAAATATTTTGAAGATATTTTGAACTTCATTTTTTGTCTTGAGAGTATATAACCAAATGTATTTGGTATAGTGATCAACAAAAATGACATAATATAATTTTTTGTCAATGGATAAAACAGGTGATGGTCCCCATAAATCACTGAAGTTTGAAGAGGTCGATCACTTTTTAAAGTATTTTTGTAAAATGGCAACCTATGAACTTTATTGCATGAGCAAGAATTACAAAATGATTCCGAAGAAGAGAATGGTAATGAAAAGTGATTTAAAATAAGTTTCAAAATGAGCGAGTTGGGATGACCCAAATGGCGATGCCACAAGTAAAGTGGCAACTTTGGAGTGGCCAAGTTGGAGCGGGGATTTTGACATGGTATAGTAGTGTCAGAAGGCCACTCGTACAATCCGTCTTTATTTCGGCCGCACACTATAGAAGTTCCCGAACTCAGATCCTTCACACAAAAATGAGATGGAAAAAAGTCGATGGAAGTTAGATATCATGACAGAATTGTGAAACAGAAACTAAATTTCTTTCAATTACAAGAGCACAAAGAGTATTGGACAAATGAAATCTATAGTTTGATGCACAAAATTGAGTATTACCACTGTGAAAAATTGGAATAGTATTACCATCACCCATAGAGATTTCCTTAGGACCGTGATAGTCGTGAATGTTTGCTAGATTATTCGAGTCAGAGGTAATATAATGAGATGCACCAGAGTCGACAACCCAAGGGCTATTTGGTTGATTGGGGCTGGAAACAAAATTAGCTTTGGCATCTAGATGATTGTGAGAAATGGAACGACATACCCGAGCGACATGACCAAATCGATCACATAATTGGAAGCGTACACGAGATTGTGAACCAGTGGAAAATAGTGGGTGCCATTGTTGATTGAAGTTGCCGAAGTTCCGAGTGAATTGTATACGCCATTGTGGAGGTGTATTAGATCTCCTGTTGTGCTTGGGTACACCATTGATGTTTGAGTCTTTTTGAGCAACTGCAGCAGTAATTGAGGGTGTCTTCTTGAGTTCTTCATGTTTGAGAAATAGTTCATAATCTGTGAGCTTATCGAATAGCTCTTCAATAAATTGGGGAGTCTCTGGCTCGAATGGCTGTTGAGATTTCTCTGAACTCAGAGCCTAATCCACTTAAAATATTGACAATAAGCTCCTCAATTGAAATGGGAGCACCGGCAGTGGCAAGTTCATCAGAGAGTGTTCGAATCTCTTGCAAGTATTCAACAACCGTCTTGGAATTTTTGGACACATGATTAAGTTGATCTCTAAGACTGAAAATGTGCGTGTGTGATTTGTTAGCAAAAGTTGCATGAAGAGAGTCCCATGCTTTCTTCGAAGTAGAGGCGAAAGCTATAGAGGGCGCAATCGTCATCAACGAAAGCCATTAAGGCATTTTGAATGAGTTGATCTTGTCTAAACCAAATCTTGTATAAATGGTTTCCAACTTCTTGATTGTTTTGAGTGATGGTTTGTGCTGGTGCTGATTGAGAACCATCAAGATAACCGTAGAGGTCATGTCCATGCATAAGCATAGAGATTTGTGCTTTCCAAGTTGAAAAATTGTGACTTACAATTAGTTTAATAGAAAGCTGATTGGCTGGGTTGAATTGAATGAGTTGAGATGTGTTAAAGGCAGAGATGGTGCTAGTTTCAGAGCTTACGACTGAGGGTGTTTGGGGGTTAGGAGCCATTGAGATTGGCTACTGGTTGTGGAAAGAAAAAAGAAATTCACTCGTTTGAGTTTCGAGGCTCTGATACCATATAGAGGCACAATGATTTTGAGTAAATGATTTGTATCCCTTCATTGAGAATCAAGAACTGAATATATATACAGAAGTGTGTAACTACATCACCATAAAGATAGGTGATGATCAAACTACTTAAAATACAAATGAACTAGTTTGAATGTATAACAGTAGTTAAAATACAGAAGAGAATAAAGACTTGACTGGTTCATGATTTAGTCTCTAATACCATCCACGCGAATGAGACACGATCAGTGAAGGATAACAATGGTCTTCGGTCATATTATTGTTGATATCACAAAGCAACATGATCTATTTGATGTAGTTAGTCTCTGTTTTACTAGTCGCTCTGTAATCAGATGACTCATGTTCTAACAATATCATCAAGTTCTTTGGACGTCAAATATGAACGTAATTACACATCTCTTATGGAGTGATTTTTTTATTAATAAATCACGAAAATAAGAATCACAAATTTAATTTATTTTAACTACGTTGTAGTGTGATATTATTTATAACATATAATATAATCTTAAGAGATTAATGATTAATTTACTCTACTTGGACAATATAACTAAAAGATGTAGTCACTAGAAATTTAACAAATGATATATATGGAGCCAGTAAAAAGTGGTTTATTGTAGGCATCAAATAAAAAATATTAAAGAAGTGAGAACTTTGACTTCTTGGACAAGATGCAAGATGAGATTAACACCTATCAATTGAAAAAAAAAACACACACACACAAAATTGAAGTTGATAAGAACCTCATATCTTGGACATAATATTTAATAATTAACCAATTTCTTTGCTTTCGGGAGCAAGCAAGATTTTAGTGAGGAAGATTACAAAATGGTAGGTAACACTTCTACTTTATAACAGATTCCTAATCAATTTCCTTGAAGTTCATACTATGTTGACATACAACCCAACTAATCACATAAAAAAACTACTTAATTGTAGTCACATAGTTAGCTAAATAAATTGTATGAGCGGACAAAGTGTTTGCGTTTAATTTATGCTTAATACACTTTTGAGTAAAATGATGAGTTTTAACTGTGACTATTCTTGAATAAATATTAATTTAAATGTGGTAAAACGACTTAAAAATGTTAATCGTGAATTTACAGGCCGGACTCGTTTAAGAAACTCATAAATTATACCGAAAAAATAAATAAAATACAACTGATACAAAGTGCAATAGCTGACTTTGTGCTTTCTTGATTCTTCTCTTTGTATTTCTCAGCACTTTCTTGTCAGGCGAGGTTGCTTGTAAGTCCTGGTTTCCAATTAATTTGACTAAATGCTAAAATTAGTGATTACTCATTGGACTTTTTATTACTATTATTATTATTATTATAAATTAAATATTATAACTAAAGTTTACTTGAGTTTAGGTGAGGGTTTCAAGTGATGTGAAATGTGAATGCATGTTCAATTATTAATTTACTTTAATTTTTTAACTTATGCTAAATATCTTGCTAGAACTTAGTCATGTTGAGCTAGTACAATTGATGATAATGACCCATGTTTTTTCACAACCATACTAAAAAATTCTACTCAGGGGTTGTGACGCAGTTGGCAACACATGCTGCGTTCGATCCCCACTCAACACACCCATAAAGAGAGGTGAGAAGCTTTAACTGTGACTAAGCATTGAGTGAAATTAATCTGGATGTGCTAAAACGCCTTAAAAGTGTCATGCGTCAATAATGTAGACCCTCTCAGAAAACCTATAGTTATATATCTAAAAAAAAATACTAAAATTTTTTATCACCATCAACATCAAAAACCCTTAATAAGGAAGATCCATATATATAAACAATTTTTCATTATTTCCACTTGTAGCTATAAAGTACAAATTAATAGTTAGTTTTCTTTTGTTTTGTCGGTAATAAAATAAGTACTGTTTTGGTAACACTAAATGATGGGATTCAAATTTTCTCGGACAAACTGATAATATATATTGATATATAGGAGGGGCTTTTCTAGTTTTAATAAAGAAAGTACCAAAGTGTTTAATTTTGAAATGTTTTGAAATCAAAGAGCTCATAATTAAGTAATGTTCTCAAGTGTAAATAAGTAGAAGCTCCAAACAATTCATGTCCTGACATTAGCGAGTGCCAAGAGAATCTTGAACACAAAATTAATTAAAGATGAATAAAGCAGCAATCTAAAAACTTGAAAACCATATTTAACTAGTAAAGATACACTCAACAACATTGGAGATCGTGACACATCGATCATCATGCATATTTTCTCTAATGTATTCTCTATGTCACCATCAACAAAGTCCCGTGTAAATCGATATATATTATTAACTTTTGTTTCTCTTAACAATTTAAAATTTCATATCTGGATCGGAGTCAGCAATGCTTCGGGTCACCGAGGTCCAGTGACGGATCTAGTAAAAACAATGGGGTGTCAACTGACCCCATTATTAGGAAAAAATAAATTTTTACTTATATTTTTCATCTTCAAAAAATTAATATTATCAATTGACACCTCAAAAATTTGAAATAGTGTACTACAATTTCATCAAGTTCAACATAATTTTGTAAGAAACTCGTTAAATTCTATTATTATTTTACAACATACTCAACATTAAGTTCACAAAAATCACAACACGTTCAAAATTAACAGACTTTTACGTGTAGATAGATTTGTTGGATTTGTGGAATCAATACATGTAGATTGATGAGTAGATAACTCTTTTACGTGAGATTTAATAGAGCCAATGACTTGGTAGACGTTGATATAATATTTGTAAGCATATTTTCTTTAATCTCTTTCGTAGAAAAAAAAAATTTTGACAAAATTTTTGGGTCTGCCCCTGCGAGGTCAATCCTCCAACTTAGATCAATCAAGTTGCGTCAGCACCCCCGTGATGTGTTTGCTTTCATGGAATATCATGGGTGCTTTGGCGCAACATAAGAGGGACCGGTTTCGGTCTTTCATTGTAGGTCAAAGCCAAGCGTGGTGTTTACCTTTTCCATTAATTACGAGCTTTTGGAACGATCATTCTCTACAGTTTTTAATGTCTCCTTTATTCTATTGGTCGGTCAGGTGGGATTCTTACTCTCTGGGACTCTTCGGTTTTTCGTTGTCTTCTTCCATTTCCTGCATTGATAAGCTTGTTTGTAATTTCTTTCGGCTTTGATTCTTAGGTGACTAATTCTATCTCATGCTTGAGTTAGTGACAGTGCACTTTATTGTACTTTTATTTTTTACTGATAAATAAAAGTTACAAATTGCTGATAAAAAAATATATTGTTTGAGTTAAATTTTTGTTTCAATCTTATCTCATGTTACAATAAGTTAGTTTTATATAAAATTGAAGCAAGTACAATCAACATTACATGTACTTGAATAGTCAAATATGATAAGCAAGCACCAAGTAGAGAAACCTATAACATAGTATGTATCATGTGAGACAAAGTGTTGAAGTGGATGAAATATCAAATTACTCGTACATTTGATAAATACGAAAAAAATGAGGAATACATTTGATAAGTATGAAAAAAAATAAGGTACATATAATAGTGTGCGTATAACCTTACTAATAATATTGATATTTTAATAATATAAACTCAATCCATTATATATTGGGGGTCCATTATCAATTTCGGCACATCAAATTAAGGTCACATTTCTCCCAATTCGTTCGAGAAAAGTGTAATGAGCAGAGACATTAAAAAGGGTAATTCAATCTTATTTTCACATCAATCGATAACATAAGCAAGGTTGGTAGTAGAGATCAAATGGAAAAAAAAAAAAAAAAAATGGAAGTGTCCAGAACCACTGATCTATCTTTCTTGCAGTGCAAGATGGAGATCATGGCTTCAATAATTTGAGGGCTTTATTTCATACATAAGTTGTTCATTGTTTTGAAGTGTTGGGAAATATTACCTAAAAGAGAAAGTGGTTATCATCATAGAAAGCTTCTATGAGTTCATCGCCAACAATCACTTACACAAAAAGCCTGTGTTATATTACATCACATTTTCCTCTAATGATCTCATCATAACTTATTGCAGATATGTATATAGGTTCATGTCATGTGTGCATCAAACCTAGTATGTAATATATATATATAAAGCTAAAAGAAAATACGTATACTGATATATCATGTACTAATATGTATGATAATACTCCAATGGTTACCTTATACTTCAATACCTAAGTTAGATCCCAATATTAAATATGTACTCTAAACCTCCATCCAATATGGTAAACAAATGTGTTTGAGTAACGAAAATTAATATGCTCAATATTCGATTTACCCTCCAAGTCTTCTCAACGTATTGTGTAAGAGATGCCGATGAGGTTTGGTTTTCTTCTTGGTGCTCATCGAGATTTCATTTTGAACACTCATCCGAAAAAAGAGAGTAAGCCATGGGCCATTGACCATGAAAGCAATAACAAAAAAAAAAGCAACGCCCACCGTGGGGCTCGAACCCACGACCACAAGGTTAAGAGCCTTGCGCTCTACCAACTGAGCTAGACGGGCTGCCTGCCATGTCTCTCTAAGAAAATAAATATATTTATTATGTGAAGGTGAGGAAGTTATTCATCAAATCAGAACCTTCAATTTTTCATATAATTAGTAGGCGATGGTTGACACAAAACTAAATCAACTCTGCCATAATTATGAGATTATAGATAGATCCATGCAGTTTCTGCAAATTGGCTCCCAAACAATCAAATCAATTCATTCATGTACTTCTCAAAAGGATGTTTTATGAATGTTATCAGTTATCACTATACGTAGCGTTGTCCTCAATTTATAGACAGAATTTGTTCTTTCACGAAGTATGGAAATGCTGCAGATACAAAACCACTAACAATAACATATATATATGCCAATATACCTATCCATCAATATCAAGTTTACAAAGAAAGACCATGCATGTTTTGTCAATTTCGCATAGTTAAGTTCGTTATTCAAGCATTAAGTACTACCTAACTTGTAACTTTATTTTACTAAGGATTCGTCTGAGAGTATCTTCAATTTTAATTTTTCTAAAACATAAAAAAATGTTGAACATTTTATCACATGAATATATGTGTTCGTTAATTTGAAATTTCCGTCAGAAATTGCGTCGGAAATGGGTATTAATTCTTGTAGTGTAGGATGGGCTATCCTTATTATATAGCAAGGCTTAAAATGTCTCTTCAAAGATTTAAGGGTCATTATTTTTCTTAATTTATTTGTTGATCTAAAAATAATTCACTATGCATATAGTTGTAACCTGATAATCAACATCCAGGTCATGAACATAGAGTATTCATTTCATCGAGCTCTCAGGTTGAGATTTGTTATCATATGAATGTTCTGTTGTTAATATTTTAAATTTCTTTTGTCATGTTGTTCATGGATTATGTACCCAAAAGTTTGAACAAATATATAGACATTTATGGACTACGAATTCGATCCAGATATAACTCAATTAAAATTTTCTAGTATTGTTGAACGATTTTGATTTGCCTCATCCTTAGTATTTATAATGAAATAAAACAACCATAAATTACCAAATGATAACATCATTCTTTTATTTATAACGATGGTTTCCATGCACGCCTTGTTTCTTATATGTCTTTTTAGGCCGTTGCTTATATATATTTATATATATAAACATGTAATTATAGTTTTTCAATTCAATGTATATATAATGTTAAGAATTTAATTGGCTTCTTTATAATTATATATTGTGAGTGCTAATATGATATTGATACCCATTTTGTAAAGTTCATTCTATGTTTGAGAATGATTTAGCTATTTATTTTCATAGTGATTTCATCCATACCTTTATCCATAATATAGGAATAATTGCAAATCTTTTCTTTTTCAATAGTTATTTGAATCTATGCCTTTATATGGTTTGTTACCAAACTATAAATTCACAAGATGCCCATTACATTATTCTTCAATTTTCAAACAATAAAATAGTTTGGGAATCATATAACCCATACATATTATTCATTGATCGAGACTCACTATTTAATTGCACATTTCTCCTATTATGATCCTACCTTTGTTTATTTTGCATTTGGCCTTTTTCAATCTTCTAGCATAGTTTTTATCAATGTTCATTCCTATCCTTTAATTTTAAGAACAATTCAAAAGTTTTTATGTATTTAAATTCATATTCAAGTCTTGCACCACAAGTCTTTAAGAATCTATTTGCCAGAGAGAATTTTATGTGACACCATACCATTTGATCAGTTTCAACATGGCTGTTGCTGTTTATCCATTCTTTTTTGTATATATTTGTCTCTGAATTGTTTGGCATCAAAAGTTTTGTCTACATGTTTTTCAAGAAATTTCAAGGAATTGTTGTTTTGTTCACTTTGTAAATGACCAGTCAGAAAATCAAGTGTCAAGGTCGAATTCAGTAGAGTCATGGAGTGATCAGTGATTTCAGTTTTGACTTCACTGATTGTTACACTCATTTTCTTGGTACCCAACAGCCAGTTCCTTCCATGGAAAACAATATGAGATCACAACCCGAGCAAGATCTCAGGCCACTTGCTAATAAATCATCATCCATTAGTACTATCATGGCTGGTTTCAAGTCACCAGCTTCTGCTTTTTATGCAACAGAGCTTTTAATGGGTTTTGATTCACAATTTGCTAATAATATGTGCTCCCAAGTTTCTAGAACTTGTGATAATTCACAAGTATTACCTTCATATCAGTCCTCAGAAGCTACTTTTTTCGTAGACTCAGCCGCGCAATCTGCTCCCAATTTTGATGTGAGAAACACATTGCAATCCATTGCGAAGTCTCACTTCAGCAGCAACCAATGCTTTAGAGGATATGAAAGGTTCAGTAAAATTCCCAGGAGTATTTACGAGCAAAACAAGTCACTTGGTGACACTGATGTCTCGGTTGCAAGACATTTTTTGAATCCTTATGTAGAAGAAGATCAAGATCAAAGGGTGAGTCCAAAGATCCATTATTGAGTTTTGTTTTCGAATATGTTGATTATTTGCAAATGTGTACTAAGTTTATGTCTCTGATATCGCGTACAGATTCCTTGTAGTTCATACAGCTCTCCTCTTACACAGTTGGGTTTCTCGTCCTCTGAGAAAGAAAAGCATTCTCCAAGATTTTCCTCTGCTGATGAGAATCGTGCTGGTTCTGCCTCGAGTGGTGCAGTGGTTTCGAGTAAAATTCGAATAAGGTGGACTCAAGAGCTCCATGAGAAGTTTGTTGAGTGTGTAAATCTCCTAGGCGGTGCTGAAAGTAAGTAGTTTTGTTGCTTATTTTATCAGTTCAAGATCAGAATTAGTGTAATATTTGCTCTTACCATTCTGCTATATTATGATTACAGAGGCAACGCCAAAGGCGATACTTAAACTCATGGACTCTGATGGATTGACTCTTTTTCACGTAAAAAGTCACTTGCAGGTATTTGTATTATGGTGTGAATATGACACATTGCACATTAATTTTCATTTTATCAAATCCTTCTTTTTCCAAATCTTTTAGTAGAATAGTATGATTGATAATTTCAATCTATTCACAACAGTTTTTGAGAAATGTTTGTTCTTTTTATTCTGTCAAGTACTGTTCGTGTTTTGTTCTTTTGAGTAACTTGAATCGTATAATCATTTTGTTTGTTTTTTCTTATGTCTCGAAGAAATATCGAACTGCAAAATACTTGCCGGACAAAGCAAAAGGTAGATTAAACAAATGCAATAACTTTTGACACAATCATGAACATGCACAATTTGATATTTACAAAACTACATATTTATGTTTTCACAAGTCTTTCTGTTCTGCTACACACTATGGCCAAAATATTTGATTTATCAGATATGAATTTCTCTTCCAAATGATGTTTTCAACTGCAGGAAAATCTGGTAAAAGAACTAGCATGAATGATCTGCCCCAACTCGATGCGAAAAGGTAAAAATATAGAGCTTGATTCAGTGCGAAAAATACTTGAAAATGGGTCACTACAAGAAAACTGGTTATTAGCGACGGAAAATTCCGTCGCTAATACCCAAAATTCCGTCGCTAATGACCATCTGAGACGGACAAGCGACGGAT
>JAYMTA010001928.1:0-18154 GCA_036897625.1 Pelargonium cotyledonis | reverse complement strand
CCCGGGTCGATTCTCGGGCCAACGGCGCCACCCCCGGGGAGAGCAAGCCACCAGTCCAACACCAAAAGAAAAACAGAGTTAGAAGATGAGTAGAATGAAAGAGAAGATTTTTAATTTTTAGTTTTTGACTTTTGTTTTTGTTTTTTTTGTTTTAGTTTTTGTATTTTTAAATTGTAATTCATGAAAAATTATCAAAGTCAGCGACCTAATTATCCTACTCATCATCTATTCAGCAAAAAAAAATTACACCTCAGCATCTTAGTGTCCATGTCAGCTTCCACGTCAATGTCCACGTCAACAACTTTTTCCACATAGACAATACGTAACGGGCAAATTGACGGAATATGACGGCGAGTACGCAATTGAGTTCAAAATAAAAGTGTGGGTACCAAGTTGGATGTAAAATAAAAGTCTAGGTACTACATTGGACACAATAAAAGTTTAGGTACTAAATTGGGTACACTACCAAAGTTTGGGTATTTAAAAAACCTTTATCCCTAACTTTTACAACCACACATTATCACAAAAAAAGTTTGTCTTTACTTTCGTAGCGTAGATTATTTTTAATTTTATTCCCAAGTTAGCTATCGAGTCTCTGTGGATCGATATCCGGACTTCACCGTCCTTTACTACTTGTGCGATTCTGGTATACTTGCCAGAGACCTGTCAGTACAACCACAAGAAATGGTTTTGAATTGGGATTTAATGAAGTGAGTTTTGTGTTTTGAGGAAGGTGACCATTAGTTCTGGTTGATGAGAGGAGTTTGGTGGCTGGGAAAATTGGAGGGAGAAGAAGAAGAGTACTCAGACCCATCTTTCTTATCCTTCCCTGGAAAAAAGATAAATTATCAGGACATGTTTTATTCTATTCTAGAAATACTTATTATGTCTGCTAAATTATTAAATTGTAATGTCTGAAGATATGAAATCAAAAGTCGATATGTCCGAGTGGTTAAGGAGACAGACTTGAAATCTGTTGGGCTTCGCCCGCGCAGGTTCGAACCCTGCTGTCGACGGGTTAATATGCATTTATATAAATATGAATATTTTTTTATATTATTTATTTAATAAATCAGGTTCGGGACAGGGCGAGTTACAGTTACCCCGTTCCCCAATTGGGAATTTCTTACTCTCGAAAAATTTCTCGCCCCATGCCTGATTCAAGTCGGGGACATCGGGTCCTCATTGTGTTCAGGTCCAATTGTCATCCTGTAGCTGGAAAACAGAGATTATCTTACATGGGAAATGCCAGCTACTACAATCTTAACACACTACTAGAATTTAAGAAATAGATTTTGTTTGGTTTGATGATGACCAATGGATTCACGGGTGCTCATAATTGACAACTGAATGAACTGTGGAGTTGAGCAATTTGCACTGCTACAAACCATCCGCATTTTTTTAGCCACTTGCATTTTATTGCTTCTCTCTCTGCCATTTTCTTTCTCACATGAAGCTTCTCTCCTCATGTTTTTGTTTGCTACCAACTCTACAAAAACAACCTGCAGTGCCACTGAAACTGAGAGGACATGTGGTACAAATTGTTGTTTAGCTATACATAGTTACAACCACAAAGAAGTCACAAGCTTGGTTTCTGTAAACTTGGCTTACACCTTGACATTGAGCATAAAATTATAATGGTTACATTCCAGATTGTACTTATCTGGACAATGCTTTGAAGCATTTTACAAGAGAGCAACCAAATAGCTTCAGCTACAAGGCATTGCTTGTTTCTTTGTATGGGGCTTGAACACCTATAGATACATATAAATTGGCAGGGTTTCTCCTAGAATGATATGATATGTTAATGGTGAACAGAGGGCCTGGTGGTGAGTGAGGATCTCATATCTACAATGGCAGATTCGTCCGCCCCTAAATTGATGGCCTCTTTACTTGCTCTTATGAACCTCGCAATGGCACCTTTGACATACTGATGAGCATCTTTGACACTCATTTTCTTGCTCATCTCATTCGGGAAGCTGCTCAGGAAGTGGTCTCCGTTGAGAACAGCGGCTAGTTGAACCACCTCACCCTGAAACTCGGATAGCTTGCCGTCTTCTTTTGCTTCTGTGCTCCTCAATGGTGTCACGTCTGGCAAAGTCACTGCAACAAATCCATATATCAAGCACTTTTCCTTCACGAATAGTTTAGAGTTCAAAACAAATAGATAGATACCTGGGCAATCAGTTCTTGGAGAGGTTAAGCCATCTACAACATCCTCAAATGTACCTGCCCAGGCGTCTCGGTGAGTCAAGAAGTTAGAGCTGAGGTTGAACATTTTCTTTATGGTTGCCGGGATGGAAGAGTGCTCGAACTCTGAGTACGGAGTAGGTCCTTTCGGACTACTTACCACTGCTCAAACATCAAACAACACATTATTAAACAATGTATGCTTCTAATTCAGGTCATCAAATGATGTCAACATTATGCACATTGTAACTTTTTATCAAATAGCAGACCAAACCACAAACATAAAATCAAAACTAAGGAGAACATCAAAATATGTTGATCCTCAACACATTTCAAACCAAAAAAGCTACAAGATTAATGTGTATCACTGCTCAAACACCAAACAACACATTCAATAACAATGTATGCTACTAATTCAGAAATGATGTCAATATTGTCCACATAGCAGACCAAACCACAAACATAAAATCAAAACTAAGGAAAATATCAAAATATGTTGACTCTCCAAAACATTTCAACCAAAATAGACTAAACAGTTGCAAGATTAAGCAAGCAATCCTAATTCAATACTACATACAAAAACAAAAATGGGTCATCTGATTTTGAATAACTACAATTAAAGATGCAAAGTTCACCAAACTCAGAGCAAGAAAATCAATAGCAAAATGACACAATACAAGTAATTGGTTTTAAACTCATAGTCAAACACTAGTGGTAGCCAAGAAAGGTGAGAATTTACCAGTTCCTTTCTTGATCCAAGGAGACACCATAATGGTGGGAACCCGGACGCCGAGGCGATCGAACTTGAAGAAATAAGGAGCAGGACCAGTGATGCCATCAGGACTAGGCACATTGACATAAGGAGTCTCCACATGATCAAAGAAGCCACCATGCTCATCATAAGTGATGACCAGAAGTGTCTGGTTCCACTGAGGACTAGACCTCAGAGTCTCATACACCTCCTTCACCAGCATCTGCCCATTGGCAACATCATGGGATGGATGGTCATCGTTGGCCGGGATGGCCGCGAGATCAAAGTACCGAGGCTCAATCACAGTCAAGCTCGGGAGCTTCCCATCTCTGGCATCTCTCTTGAACTTCAAATCGAAGAAATGGAACTTGGATATATACTTCAATTTCCTCAAATTTCTGTAAAACAGGGTCGTGGGTATGTTCTGGAAGTAAATCCCAAAATCTATGCCGTTCTCGTGGAGGGAATCGAAGATGTTTTTTTGGGGATAGCCCAGGGCGAGCTGTTTCGGGATGTGGCTAGTGGAGCCGTGGGAGGTGGCGGAGTAGAGGAAGAGGCGGTTGGGTTGGGTGGGTCCGGGGATGGAGGAGAACCAGCGGTCGAAGACGGCGAATTCGCGGACCAGAGCGGCGTAGACCGGGACGGAATCGGGTCGGAACCCTTTCATGACGGTTTGGGAGAGGTTTGGGGAGATGGAGAGGGCTTGCTCGACGAAGCCGGTCATGGAGGGGACGGCGCCTCCGGCGCCGAAGACCTGGTGCTCGACGGCCTCGAAGGAGTGACCCGGATCTGGATCGACGAACTGGGCGTCGTCTGAGAAGCAGATGGATTTGGGGTCGTGGTGTGTGGTGGAGACGGGGTTGCATTCGTCGCCGGTGACGCCATTGATGGCGGGGTTGATTGAGGTCATCCAGCCCAGCATGTGGTCGAAGGAACGATTTTCCAGAACCAGAACCACGATTGTTTTGATGGGTTGTTGCTGGTTCTGTTCCTGGGCTTGAGAGAAACATAAGAGAGTGAGGAGGAGGAAAATGGTAGCTGGTGGTGCTCTGTTTCTGGGTTTTGGCATGGGTAGCTGCATAGTCGGTGACGCAGAGAGCAATGGGTTGGTGAAATGGAGATGGTGATTGAGGATAGTGAAAGAGATGGTGGAGAAGCTGTGTTTCTTGCTTGGATTTTTAGTAGAATCAGCGTGTGAGAGAGAGAGAGAATTTAAATGTGTGAAGTGTCCAGAGACAGACAGTGTAGTGTGAAACTGAAGAAAAGAAGCTTCTGGTTTATATAAAATATAGTGTAGTGTGTAGATGATGCTATTTGTGGGTAATTGTAATTTGGTCAAATACACACCCTTCTTTTTCGCACAAATTCAGTTCTAAGTTTTAACCAAAGGAGTGATTGCGATGCATAATGCATTGCATGGTACATCATCAGATCAGACCACCATCAGCATCAAGATCAAGTGTGACTGTGTGAGGTTTCAACATAGAATTTCACTTAGTAATTGTTTGGGAACATGAGTGTCCAAAATCCGATTGAGTAAAAAAAACGTGTTTTAACCATGAACTCTCGACTTTTATTACTGAGTAAATTTAGGGGTTACATATAGAAAATGAAACACAATATTCTATACCACAACCAACCTAAACGCCCAAGAAAATAAACTAACCAAAACTTAGAAACATAATCTAAATTAATCATGGACATACCTATGACCTCCACCAAATGATTTTGAAAAGAGAGTAAAAATTTTGTGTGACCGGAAGTTACCCTATTCAGCAAACCGAAGCTATAGCCGCAGCCTGTCCTACTAATGTCGAACATTGTCAGACTTTCCTCACTAACTGAATTAGACCGTAAAACTCGAGATGACCCTGCAACCTGATTCTACCACGGAAGTAGCCCACTACTGTCAGGGGCACTAGGCTAGATGTTACCCAGATTACCAAGCCCAAAAGCACCTCACGTCGAACCAGATCTCATCGATCTCGTCTAGCCCGTGACCTGATCCTATCACGGGAGCCACCGCGAACTCTCCTCGTACTAAATTTTGTCATAGCCACAATCTCACATTCCGCTACTTTCACGTTAATCACCACTTGCCAAGCCCAATCCACCACAAACGAAAGCAATCACCATCGCCCAGATACCCTGAAGACATAACTCTCATACGAGAGATATGCCGCTCAGATCCGAAGGTCCTAACCACCGCTCTTGAAAGAAGAGAGAAAAATCTAGGAGCCACCGCTTAGAAGAGAGAAGAAATTGTTTAAAAGCGATTGAGTAAAAGAAACATGAGTGTTCAACGGAAGATTTAAAATATATTAAATAATTATTTTATTAATGTCACGTGAGTTGTGTATGGGTCACATGAATTTTTCTCATCTTCCAGATGGTTTTAAGTAACAATCCAGACAAGTCAAGCTTGAATCGAACTCAGAGAAAACATCACCTGGTTCGTTTGAGATGGTTGTCATAAACTTGGACATGTCCATGAGCTAAGGAGAACCTCGTCTGGTTCATTTTATGAAAATCTCACCTTAGATCCTAAAGTAGAACCTGTTCGAAACCCAAAATCTCAGTAAATTCAGAAGGTCTCAAATCATGAAACCTATAATCTAACTATCAATTTGTTCCTTTTTAATTAAAATAAAAACTTTTATCATCTTTAGGATCCATATGCAGCCAAGAGGAAGACAACATTGAACAAGTAATAACAGAAGGTACAGAAAAATGAAATGAATTTATAGGTTGTTTTACAAATATAATTTACTGAGGTTGGACATATATTCATCTATATATATATATATATGTAGATGGAAATGTTACAGAAACGAAACTATTTACAGTGCAACTTCACACCTCAGTGAAACAGATAAATAGCACACAGCAGCAAACTATGCAATGCAATAAAAGCAGCAACAGCAGACACACAAAGATCAATTGTAAGCTGTGAGTTGTGCATGTTTGGAGTGAATTAATTGTTGCCATATCTCCTCCAGTATGTTAATACTCCTAACCCGGCAATTAGAGCAGCCCCAGCTGCAACTGCGCTGTATGCAGGTGCCCACGCATCTGGATGAGCATAATCCATACCAACCGAGCCACAACCTTTCCTTCCCCGATGTGTACCTTTCGACGAGTAATCAAGATACAATCGCAAACCCTGCACCACTCAGTGTCATCACTATAAAGATTCTAAATGCTCTATTGTCATGTCTTTATTAATCAATCATTATAAGTACACCGGTAAATGATTCAATCATACCTTCCAACCGGCTAACCTTGCATGCTCCACAGCCGTCATAAGATCATTATCTGATGTCAGCACGCATTTGTCTCGGTCTTCATCTTCATACTATAGGGGTTGTGATCAGCAATTAGCGCAAAACTGGGAGTAAGAAGAAATCAAGAAGCAAACTGATAAAAAAGGAAATGTGATCTTATAAAAGATACCAGAACGTTAGGCACGTTGTTGCGGTCAATGTCATCCCCCAGCCTCTGAATGATTGCAGTTATTAGCTCTGACAAATTCCGAGTATCTAAAAAAACAAAACCAAAATTTATTAAAGTATATGCGCATTTTATAGTTGGATATCAGGAGTACACCCACAGTTAAGTGATGTCTCCTACATATAAAGACCTGTTGCTTTCTAGGCTTACTCCAAAGTCACCATAACAGCTTATAAGAACATTACAAATTCACATTGCAAGGTCATCATTAGAGTCAGTTTTTTGGAGTGAACACTGAGACATACCATTGGGAAACAGAAATTTACATCCATTGGCTTCAAGTGCAAAATTGGACATTTTTAAGGCATGGGGTAACTTGAAAATTCAACAGTAAATATAGCATACCACAAGTAAATCTGTGCATTCGACCCTTTTTATCTTGGAGTTTGAAAGAAAATGTATTTGACATCCCTGGTGCTGGACTTGGACACATCCCTGGTGCTGGACCTGGAAGAATTGATCTGGTCTCTGTTGCTTCAGAAGCCAATTTCAGGGAAGCATCACTGAAATGTCACTGGCAATGTGTAAGCACATAGCATAAACAGTAAATGTGTGTTCATGTCTAACAGCATGTAACCTTCGTGTTTCCTCCTCATCATCCATTGGAGTTAAGGCCATGGCAGAATCCCAAAACTTTTGCATCAAAGTGTTTGTGGCTTCATTATTAACTCCAGCTGTGTTTCCAACCTAGTTAATGAAGAAAATTATGAGATGGTGTGATTCATGTCAACCAATGCATTATCTTACTCTGCAGAAGAAAATATCACATATTCTGAGTGAGGTATGTCAGCAAGAGCGTAGTAGTTTATAACCGGCCCTCCAGACATTTTTTAACATAAAAATAAAAGAAAGAGACAGCTGACTATGGTAGTCTGAAGACACTCCTGAAATTTCCAAAAGAACTCACAAATGAACATTGGGGAAAGGAAACACCAGTAAAGGGAAACATTTTTTAACTTTTGAGCATGACATCCCGACTTTAAGGCACAAATGCACAATGATCCATTGATCAATAAATCTAAAATGCACAAGCACTCAGTAGGGCAAGTGGTTGATTTCACTTGGTCCCTCAAGGTATCAGGTTCTTTTTTATACTATGTTTAGGATTAAAATAGATACTAAAAAGTGACTTACTCCTAAGGAAAAAGAAGTTCAAACGACAGACAGAGTGACCATTCAATAGAACCACTTACTCCACAAAATTATTGAAATGTTAAGCATTTAGAAAGGTACAAAGTGGACTTACTGTGGTCACAGCTGCATGAGTGATATTGATCACATCAACGACAGCAACTATATTTCCAACTGCATTCAACAATACATAATCATCAGAATTTGATGACTTTGCACAACTTTCACAGTTTGTGTAGCTGTATAATACCTCTATCTACTACTGGAAGGTGCAAAAATTTCCCATTGTGCATGGTGTGCAGAGCATCAACAATGGGTGTATCTACTGTCGCACATTCCGGATTTGGAGTCATGATCTATAGATAAAACAAATAACATGATATTCAGTCTTCTTTAATTTATCAGAGATGCCATAAGATGCTCCAACAGAAATATCATATATGAATATTTCTAGTTAGGATCAATCTAAGTGGCAAGAAATGTATAATTATTTTGGCAAAGTTCATGCCTCACGGAAACTACCTTATCCACAAGAGTAGACTCTGGGGAAAGATTTTGTGCTATAACCCTCATCAATATATCTTTTGAGCTGTACACAATAAATACACGTATAAAAAGGCATTAAATTGTTATGATTCCAATTATAAACTCATACACATATATCGCAAGAGAATAAAGAATATGAGCCAAGCTTTTTTTGGGTTAGGCCAACCCAAGGCAATGAGAAGGTGACACCACATTACCCACCCCAATGAATTTGCGAGAGCGTAGCTACCTGCTGGATCCAGTTTTTTTTTTTTTAATGATATGTCATAACATCATTGGCCGCTTAGCCTAAGCCAAAAACTTCTTGGGATAGGATCCTTGCTCTCTATATCACAATAAGTTAATCTATAACTTATTCACTTAAATGTAGATTGCTGAGGTGAATTGTCTAAGATGGAGGGGCAATCAGATTAAGCAACTCACGTGAGAATTCCTAGCGGTTTGTTTTCAATTGTTACAACTGCAGAGCTTATTCGCAATTCATGCATCTTCTTGCACGCCATTAGAACTGAATCAGTTGGTGAAACTGTTACGACTCTGAGAGATGGCACAGGCTGTTAAAAGTATTCTTTAATACTATAACTGCTATTTTAATAAGCAGATAAATACCACATAGAAATAAAGAAGATATTACCTACTTTGTATTCTCTGGGATGATTGTAGACAATGAGGGCTTAAACATTCGCTCTCGCAAAGTCTCAACAAATGTATTGGGACCTGCATATTAACAACCAAAGAACATGAAGAAAAAACATATAAGAACCAATATAATAAATACATAAGTATTAATAGAGGACTGCAAAAGTCAGTTATGGATACAACAGTATCGACCTACCAGTCCCCCAGTGCTTTTCAACACCTTCAACCGCTGCAGCAATCGCCTTTCCTTTTTCAGCTGCCCTTTCCATACGAGCAATAGCATCATATAAACACTTCGCTATATCAAGTAAAGCAATGACCTCTCCATTCTCTACAACAGGCAAATGTCTGAATTTTCCTGCAGACACAGATATGGGGAATGGAGTCAAATTGTGAAGTATAAAGCAATATATTACAAATTAACAAATATTAGATATATTTCAAGTTATAAGCAACCTTGCACCATTTTCTGGAGTGCTTCCACAGCAAGAGTGTCTGAAAGAACAAATACCGGGTTTCTTGTCATAACTTTGGATACAGGTGTATCCTCAATATCAATGTCACGGGCAATAACTTTTGTTGCTATATCCTTCAACCGAAAAGGAACAAAAACATGAAACAAATAAAATATGCCTGTACATATTTGACAAAGAAAATGCAGAAAGAGTGTTGACTATGTGCCACAAAAGAATTCAACTCATACCTTGTCTGTAAGGATTCCACAAAGTAATGCATTTGAATCTGTTAGCAATAAAGCATCAATTCTACGAGCAGCCATCCGGCGGCATGCATCATAGATGCTAGTAGTTTCAGGTACTGTGAGGGCCTTAGACAGTCGCAGTCGCTTGACAGTTCGCTCCCCACTCAATCCCCTGTTCCAAATGGCAAATATAGTTGCGAATAATGTTACTAAAAGCTCAATGTACGAAAGTAATCAGTTTCCCTCCTTAATCCCTCATATTTTATGGTTGTGCAAGTGTTGGAATTGTGATAGGCATATGTTTATGTGCATGGTCCTGCCAAACCTAACATCCTGAACTCCCATCAGAGATACACACCCTCATGCCACAACACAAGATAAGGAGCCAAGACAATAGTTCATCCATGTTAGCGGAAAAAAAAAAGGATTAATAGGGGTTGCTAGCATACATCCTAAACACATAAACCCCCAACATATTAATGAGCAAAAGTAAGTAAAGCCAATTAGGAGCTAAATAAGTTATTAAATCTCCTGATTATGTCCAAACAAAAATAAGCAATAAAATGACCAATGTCCAATATGAAGGTGAAACTCAGTTTCAAACCAATTGTTGGTAAACATCATGAAGATGCAAACAGAGATGATGTTACATTATTACCAATCAGAAGCTACCTCTTTAAACAACAATTGTTCAATCATCCACATATCATATAGAGAAAAAGGAATTAAACAATATGAGCAGATGCAACAACATACATAAAACGCGAAGCTGAAAGAGATTTTCGGGCGGAATCGGGTATTCCATTCTCAGAAATCTTCTTCTTTCCCAGCGAAGTCGAGGATGGCAGCGACATGCTTCTCCGAGAAGAACCTCCATGACTCGCCATCTCCCTGAAACAACACATTTCAGCAAAAATCAAAACCGCGCCAAATTAAGAAATCAACCAAAACTATTGATGAATGATTCAACACTAAGCAGTACTGTTCATTCAGACAGCAGATTATAAATTTAGAATCCAAACAATGCGCAGTTCTTTGTTTCAAAAATTGCATTATGTTTAATTTTTTCAGTCAGGCTTTTTTGACATACAATTTAAGGAAACCTGAGTTTTCTCTTCTCTGAAAAAGATTGTGATTCGCGACTACACACAGAGATGAAACCAGAGATTGTCGATCAAGAAGCAACCAGTCAAAAGCTCAACGCATTGGCGCCGCAATAAACATAAGGAAATGAAATGGATAGAAATATTACCGGGAAATTGCGGTCGGGAATTCTGACGGAAAATTCATGGATTTCCCGGGAAAATACACCGACCGGTGGGAAGGGAAGAAGGAGAAAGCCTAAAAAATGGAGAAATGAGACAGGAAGAGATAGCCAATGAGATCGTTGCACGTCGACAATTTTGACAGGAAATTGCTCCAATTTCACGGGGAATGAGCTTTTTTCTAGGGACGTAAATTTTTAGTTTAATTATATACTCCGTCCGTCTAAAATGAGTGTTTTGGTTATCTAAATTTTTTGTCTTAAAATAAGTGTCTTATTTTTATTTTTATATTATTATATTAGTATTCTTCTCATATTAATCTTATCACTTATACACATAGACAAATCTGCACATGAATACACATGGGGTGTAGGTGAAGAAAGTGAGACTTATATTAAAAACACACTAAATTATTTTGTAATTCTTAATTTTTGCAAAAAATGAAAACAAGACATTCATTTTGGGACGGAGGGAGTATATAGTTTTGCATCTGTTCCAGGGTTTATCCATTTTAGGTATTCAATTATGGGTATCTTGAAAGAGTCCGAATTATTGACGATCGACATTTTTAAACCGTTTTATCACATTTATACTAATTTTATTCGAGACTTAGTCACAGTTAAACCTTCTCACCTTTCCTCATGAATGTGTTGAGTAGCGATCGAACGTAAACACTCATCCCAAAGAATTTATCCATTTTCATTTTCATTTTATTTTCCTATTTTTGGTCAATATTGGCCTCTCCAAATGAAATGGTGGCTTTGGCCTCAAACAAACGGATTTGAATTTGAAGGGTCGGTATCAAATAAATAATTAGCTTTTATACCCAAATGGACGGCGCAGAGGCACTTTGGTCCCACCCTCTAATCACAAAAGTGACATCGACTACAGAAGATAGCTGCTACGAAAGGTTTTGTTTGGTTGCGAACTGATTCTACCCGGAACCTGGATTAATGTCAAGCCTTCAGCTGGACCTGGCCCAACCAAGAAAAAGGATTATAGGCTTGGTGTATGGCACGTATATTATATGAACCTACAATTTAACATATGGTTAAAAATAATGAGGTTTCCGAATTTTTTAAAAGTCTCCGTTTTATTTTTTGAGCTTTGAGTAGAAGCTATACTAGTTCTTGAAGTTTGAAAAGTTGTGTCAATTCGCTAATTATAATTATCTTAACATTAACTTTGCTAACATAACGTATATATGGTGCGATGTATAACTGTATTATCTGTATGATAAATAAATATGCCTTTCTTTGAGCAAAAGAAAAGGACATATTTGCCTCTCTCTCTCTCTCTCTCTCTCTTCCTATATATATATTGTAACAATGTTAGAAGTTGAAGATGTTATTGAAAAATGGTTATACATAATTACTAATAATTTCAGTATAGTATAAATATATGTTTGGTCAAATAGTTTAAGCGTTTTAAATTTGTTTTAAAGTTATCATTGTAATAACCTACCTTAGTTTTGTTTGAATTGGTTAAAACAAATGTGCATGGAAATAAAAAGAAAACAAATATATTGCACTAACTTACCCCTCTTTCGTTTTTTATTTCAAAACAAAAACATGAACACACGTCTCAAGCGTTTTACAGATTTTCATGCCTCATTGGATCCATATTGGGCTTCAATCTTGATATGGTCCAAGTAAGGTCCCACTTATGGAATATGGCCACTTTATCATCCTGTGAAGAAACCTAAAGTAGCATACACATGAATTGTTAAGTAGTGTGGCGAACATTTATTTCTCTTTTGTTTGTAGAGTAGAGTTGTAGTATAAAGTTTGTTAGCATTGTTGATGTTTTAGTAATGAAAGACAATGGTGGATTGGGCACCCATATTGATAGGAGTGTTGCTCTTCATATTGCTATCACCTGGATTGCTGATCCAGCTTCCAGGCAGTGGCCACCATGTAGAATTTGGAAGCTTCACTACCAATGGAAAGGCCATTCTTGTCCACACCATCATCTTCTTTGCCCTCTTCACCATCATCATCATGGCCCTCAATCTCCACATTTACACTGCCTGATATATATATTGTCTCCACAGAACTCTCTTCAACATTTCAGTTCTATCAGGTAATTAATTAGGAATATTGATTAATTGCTTTCATTATATATGCTTATTGTTTTGGTGGGTTCAAGAATTTGATACAGCTTTTGTTTTGTTTTTTATGCAGAAGAAAATGGTGTGAAAGAGAGAGCAAGGAGTGTTTTGGTCATGTTTTGCTGGGTACTTGTACTTGAAGTTGTATCTGTGTCTAGTTTTGATTATTGATAATTGAGAATTGAGAGTACCATTTTGGACGGTCACGTTCACGTACAAACAAAGAATTTGTTTGAGAAAAGGTTAAAACTTTAGAATCCACATAAATAAAGTTTGTTTCTTTAAGTAACCCAATAACATCCCAGCCATTGGAGTATTTGATTGCCTGTCACTGTCTCCAGAAGCATCCATTTCAATACATTTGTCCTCCACCTCTCTTTCCTCCATATACAACTCCACCACTTCACTCAAGATCTTGCTCTGCTCTTCTTCTTCTTTGAATTTTTACTGTCTTTTCTTGATCAAGATCAAGTATAGTTTGTTAAAAATGGCAGATTGGGGACCAGTGGTGATAGCAGTGGTGCTGTTTGTGCTGTTGTCTCCTGGGCTGTTGTTTCAGCTACCTGGGAGGGGGAGGATTGTGGAGTTTGGGAATATGCAGACCAGTGGTGCTGCTATTCTTGTTCATGCCATCATCTTTTTTGGCCTCATCACCATCTTCCTCATTGCCATTGGAGTTCACATCTACACTGGTTAATGGCATGTTCTGGCTTCTTCATTTTCATTTTCATTTTCATTTTCAGCTGGTTTCTGTGTTTATATATGGGTTTAAGGTTTCTATCTTGTAATGGTTTTCTGTAATATTAATAATCACAAGTGACAGTTGGTTTTGTGTTTTGCTTTCATGCATTCTGTTCTTGATTTAACAGTTAGTCTCAGTCTCATATGGCAAATGTAAATGTTTGGCAAATGGCTCCACAATATATAAATCTTCTTCAACTTGTCATACAACATAACCCATTACAAGTTCTAGAACTATACATCAGTCCTTAATATTTAGGCTCAGTGGTTTTGGTACCCTGAGTTCAAGTTCATGCCATGTAATGCAAAAGTTTATTTATTGAACAGAACATAAGCCTTGCAATTAAGACAGTTCCACACTCTGGCTGCAACAACAACATTATATCAGATCCAACCCTTAGACTCTCATTAAGACCATGATTGCATGAAATTGCTCACACTAGGACCAGAAATGGCTTCCTCCATATGCTCTGTTTGGTACCTGAAAGTACAGAGAAATCAAAGCTCAATGTCAGTATGAAGTGAGGTGGGTACCACAATTTCAAAGACCAAGTTAAACATAAGCAAGTGCTAGATACTCCAATAAAGACAATTTCTTGGCTGTTCATAGACTCCACAAACAAAATGCTATATTTTGGACAGAGTAATATCAAATACTATAACGCATTACAAAAGTAAACAATTTTCTGGTATGGATATTGCAGAGATGTATTTAAAATATATTTACCCCATCTGTAATGTGGGTGGGCAGATTAATGGGCAAAAGAACATTTCAGTTGGCTGCTGACCAAGCACTGCTTCAGATGCTCCTGTGTCCCATTGAGGAGCATTTGATTGGCTTCCATCATTTAACTGCAAAATTAGTTGTTTACATTACTTGATAAATTTTACATTGTATCAAAAGCTCTATATGTTTAAAAAATAACTGAATTCCAAGCCAAATCAGAATTGCAGCTTCACTAATTTCATAATCATGTCATTGATGATAATACATCTACTTTGCTAACAAGTAACCACGGCCTGCTACTTAAGTAATCTGATAGACTGGCCAATTTGGTAGGAATAAGGAATTAGACCACAAAAGGGCTTGGACATTCTGCTCAACAGTGTAAATTCATGAGGGACTCAATGTTCTTCATTTAAGTGCTACTAAATGCTTATCCTTAATGCAAGACATGGAAGGATGCATCCGTTTCCTTGTCACAATTCTAAAGCCTTCAAATACTCACCCTTTCCTTAAGGCTGTTGTTGGAGTCCCAAAGCAATTTTTCCTGAAAGCAAAATATAACGTAAGAATTCAGAGAGGAGAAGCACAAAAAGAATTAAAGTGTTGCATTACACATACGACATACCTTGATTTGAAGATTAGAAAGCTGATCGACCATGTACTGAGTCTGCAGATAATCATGCATATTATTGTACCAGTGATTGCAGGATAAACTATAGATATACATATTTCAAAGTTTTTTTTTTTTTCTGTCATCACTACCCTTGTTGTCTTTAACATATATAGAGGTGATGGTGCATTAATTTAGTAAAAACAAAGATATATATGTACATGTATGCTTAATTTTACTCCCCATATTCACTAAAGGGGTTTATTGGTGGCTACTACTATATATGCTTTAGTTAATGTATAACTGATATAAAAATGTCAAGTACCCTTGATGATCTGATCAGATTCAGTGATACATCATGCTGCCTCTCTAGTGATTCAAGCTCTGTGCTGTTAAGTGACCCAAGATCCTCACCCATAAGCATCCTGTACAACAAACACTCATATTAACACATTTCAAATGTTCATAAATGTAAGGAGTAGTTGTCCCACACGTATGACTTATGCCTACATGTGGAAGTTTAAGTAATAATTACAATGAAGAATAACAATTTAAAAAGAATTTCAACCTTTCAACTCTTTTTAACTCCTCATGGCGTGCTTTAAGCCTCATGTACTCCTCATACTCTTTTTGCTCCTGTACGAGAAAGCAATATTCTTAATAAGAATGGAGGAATTAAGTCCAGGTATTGGGCAGACATTTTGGTATAGATGAAAATACATTGTGCATACAACTCTTTTTAGTCTACTTATATTGAAGCTCTAGAAACCAATAGAAACTCTATATCATCTCTTTAGTTTTTTTATTTTCTGTATAGAAAGTTAGAAATCAGGCTAAAATTGTTGTGACACTTTTGAATGTGTAGTTACTAAATGAAAATTATCACGGATGCATATGCTGATTCTCTTGATTTCTTAAGTAGGGAAGTGGATTAGATTGAGAATATGTTATCAATACCGGGTAACCAGTCTAATAAATTACTAACTCCGTCTCATGTTTGGTTTCCATTTTAAGAAAAATTAAAGAGAAATTAGTTACAGTTGTGCATTTCCTCTTGTATCCCCTATGGACGTCTGTTGTAACAAACTCAATGGTTACTAGTTAACTTATTGCAAGGATATCATTGATAATTTATGCATATCTAACTTTCAAAAAAAAAAAAAAAAGAGGACACTCATTTCGGGAAAAAAAAAATTATGAGAAACATGACACTCATTTTGGGATGGAATGAGTATTCAAGGGATGTTTCATTGATCAATCTCGTCAGAGTAGTTGATGGCTCTATCTCCTCCAACTAGCTAGGTTGCTCACATGATTAAAAATACAAGCACACACAACTAGACGGCTGGCATTTAGGTTGATAAATCGGGTGAGCTTCAATTACATGAATTTGGTACATTCTAAGATTTGTTTTGCTGGCAAAGAAGCAGAAATTTGCATCTTTTGACATTATAGAAATCTTCAGCAAGAAACAAAGAATATGTGATGGTAAACATTTAACAAAAAAATTATTTTCTGCTGATATGCATTATAATACTAAGGATGGACATTCATTAAAACCTCGAACAAAAGTGAAGATCTACTAGTGATCAATACATGAAATAGTTGGTATAGAAAATGAATGGAAAGTTCACCAGCATTGTCTGCTTTGCAGATACATTCGTCTCTGGCAGCTGAGCATGGCTGCATCTTTCATACTTTTCAAGTGTTCTCGACATGCTAACAATTAAAAGGCAAAACTCTCAATTCATGATTAAGACCATGCAGAAGAAGAAAAACCCATAGCACATAAGAACATCACATTGATCAATTCTTGCAATTGTACCTCTATGCAAAACCAAAATTAGGTCAAAACTCAAAACGCAAAATGAAGATCCTAACTCCTCCATAATACTTCCAATTTAGACAAAAGCAAAACACAGTAAAAACAGGAAGCAGTAATATGCAGCCGAGTAAACTAAAAGTTATGGCATTGAGGCATACACTTCATAGGAGTACCGATAATCATAGAGATCGAATTGTGTTTGGTTGCTGAGAAAATGATAGAAAAGTTACTGTTGACAAATAGTAAATAAAGGAAGCAGCTTTATCGTACGATGAGTTGGTGAAGAAGTCGTAGAGCTTGCCGCGGTTGGAGAAGACGATGAGAGCGACCTCGGCGTCGCAGAGGACGGAGAGCTCGTGAGCCTTTTTGAGAAGCCCGTTTCTTCGCTTGGCGAAGGTGACTTGTCTGGTGATCTTGTTCTCGATCCGCTTCATCTCCACCTTCCCTCTCCTCATTTTCAATTACAGAACCACAAAAATCGATCAAGATTACGAGTTTTCTTGGTTCGTTCCTAATTTTGTTCTTGAATTTGCCCTAATCTCTGGTGTTTGTGTGTGGTAGCTGCAAGGACAGTGAAAGCTGGCAACCTTAACACAGGTCACTGCTGACATGAATGCAGAGATCACTTGCAGTGCCACGTGTCGACATGTGAACTGCGGGCCTCTCACGCCCATGTATGGGCTTTTTATTTTCTTATTTGGGCTGACTAGACTCCCATTTCGGCCCATCAACCTTTCTATTTTTTAAAATAGCATTGGAAGAGACCAAAACCAAATGGACTCCAAATTTTAAGACGTTTATATGTTGACAAATTAAATAAAACTAATTTTAAAAGTTAAATATTCAATTCATAACTATATATGAATTACTTTTGTTATACTATTAATTTAAATTTGAATATTAAACTATAATGTTAAGCTCGTCATAAGTTTAAACCACTATTGTTATGAAATTAATGTCGTGTTTGTTTTGAATTTTTGTCTCAAAATGACTATGATGGTCCATGTACTATCAAGAATGGACCAAATCAGTCTCCCAAGTTTATAATGGATCAAATCAATCCTCGTACTATCTTAAAGTAAACCAAATCAGTCCTCGCCGTCACATTCCGTTAAACTCACTGTTAAAATGGGTTAATTTGGACTTTTTATAAATTAAATATTATTTTTTAAAACATAAATTAATCATAATCAGCAAACAAGTCCTTAAGTTTAGAATTAATTAAATAAATAAACAAAAAAACAAAACTGAAACAACATCTCTCTAAACAAACCCCAACCCTCTTCCTTCTCTCTCACTGGAACGGTTGGTGCTCCGATCATATAGCTAGGCTTGGCACTAAAGCAACGATGGTTGACTATATAATGCCCTGCTTTGACCATGGTGGAACGACGGTTGAACGTCGGCGA
>JAYMTA010001927.1:0-18157 GCA_036897625.1 Pelargonium cotyledonis | reverse complement strand
TTCACTTGGGTGGGTATAAGTGATTTTAAATGAGGTGTCATCACCTCATTGGCTTTCTTAAGTTGTGACTGATGTAAACTTATATCAGTCAACTGATATACATTTTACTCATATATATATATATATATTAGTTTTTTTCTTTGATAAGCACGCAGTATCTTTTATTAACTAACCTGAAGGTTCCAATAAAAGTACAAAAAAAAAATGCACTGAAGCCTAAATCAAACAAGAAAGAGACTCAGCCACCCAAGAAGTTAGTTGAGATACATAGCATGGGGTATCTCTCATTTTTAACCTCAAATCCCACCTCATACCGTTAATAGAGATGCCTCATAGAGAATTCAAAGTGTATAAACCGTTTAACTCAATATGCATCGGTTATTAAAAATATTTATTAATAATTCACGTTATAATTATAAGAAAAATTTCATCATTCATAAACCAAATAAAATACAGCCAGTTTGATATTTTGTATACAATAAAATAAAAATTATATTTAAAGAAAACTATTTTCTAAATGAACTTTATTTATCTTTATCGATATATCTCAAATCTCTTTTTTAACAAAAGAAAAAAGAAAAGAGAGACGGAAATAAATAAAAAAATTCAATCTCACATTTTTTTTCAACAGTAAGCTATTCGAATTGACCCATACATAATTGAAAGAAGCACAACAAACAATAAAGTTCTTCTAGTTAAACATTAGCACAACATATTATTAATTAATCCACGTGTCGTACATATAAAGTGATTTTAAGGCCTCAAAGATAGGAACAAATATTTAACAAATTCAAAAATAGCGGCTTTTGTATGAACATCTAGAAACTGTTAATCATAGTTACATTTTCAATACGGCACAATATGTGTAGAATTCTCATAAAACACAACACTTATGAAACCAACTTTCACTGTGCACAGATTTTCATTAATCATTCCAATTTTTTAATTATACCATTTTTTTTTATTTCTACACATAGCCCTAAAACTAAAACCATAAATAGAGTATTAGAGTGGCCTTTTAGACTTTTTGTTCCTGCCTAATCACCTAATTAGTCTTTATCTAATTATCTTTATATTATTTGATCACCTCCAGTCCCACCTGCATTTTACACCTTTTAATTTTTCCATTTAAAGAAAATTAAATAGCTTTTACATCAAATCACCCTAGTCAATCACTCACTAATAGCTGAAAATTAGAAATACAAAGTTGGGTAATTTTTCGGTTGTTGACACCTAAAACCGAACTAAAAGTTTGTAAACGTTTAATAGAATCGTGGAATGGATCGGTGGATGTTTTTAGTCCGACCCAAAATATGAATCACCAACTCTATAATATATTAGTGTGGACTCATAAGTATTTTCTTGCTATAAATTAAGTTTTTATATTTTTGTTAGTAAACTTGTACTTTCATCTCAAATTGTGTACGTGGCACGTTTTGTTAGAAAGTTAGTTATACATAAAACACTAATGATATCCATATGATAAGTTAATTATTACTATCTTAATAAGTTTTTTACAACAAGTGTTCACATAAATACAAGAGAAAATATACTACTAACTTCTTCTTAAAAAAAATTAAAAGTAGGAAACTTATTTTGAACGGAAGGAATAATATTTATAGTCATTTTTTAACAAATATTTCCAAACAATATAGTCACATCTCCACCTTTATAGCACAATAGATGAAATTAACTTATTCTAACCGTGAATTGTTTGTGCAAAGGTTACGTCAAACCGTTGTGATTCACGACCAACAACTAATACACACTACCATCAAACAAACTCTCCATGAAAATGTGTAAATTGATATGATTCTCATCTAAAATGTTTTATACGATAAGAAAGCATTACGGGATGTTTGTCCTGAAAGTAAAACACACAAATTTAATAACTATTTACTAAAAACTCACATAAATTGTTCATATGTAACTGATTAATGGTTGCGATCAAAAACAATTCTTTCATGTATCTAAGATCATCAATGCATAAAACACAACGATTACAACAATGAAAACGTATCGAATCTTTCAACGATAATAACATTTTAAAGTTACCATAATGAATATGATAAAATCCACACACAAAAAAGATAACGATTGAAAAATAGTTCATGTGCTATCCACATTGTTATAGTTTGCACCATGAACCATGTTTTGTTTCAATATAATCCCATTAGTAAAATGAGTCCCAGGGAAAGTCCATCTATTCCCAATCTCTTGTTAAAATGAAAAAAAAAAAGGACACACAATTTGTTTGTTCCTATTTAGTCTAAACTATGTAGATGTTTTGATTTACTCTATTTTGTTCAGTGAAGGACAAAATTCATCAAAACTAATTAAATTATTAAAAAATAATATATATCTACTTTATCAACTTTTATAGATTTTTATCATTTTGTGTTTTTATCATATTCTTCATTAATTTGATAGAAAATTTCAAGTCTTATAGAATTTCTTCACGTGTCACTCACTATCTATTATGGTCAGCACAATTTATTCACTATGTAAAATCATAACACGACGGTTTCAACAATGTAAAATGAAAAAATCCCTAGAAAATAATAGATTTATATAGTTATTACAGCTAGGGTGACAAAGTCATCTAAGGGTAAACAACTAGGAAAAAAAATAGTATTAAATAAAATTATCTTAATAAGATTTAGGGTGATGGATAATATTTATAAATGATAGTAGGAAATTAGTAAGTCACATCATATCATATAATAAAAAATATTATGATATGATAATCTAAATGTTGACAACAACTACTATCTTGATTCAATATAATCTAGCACCAATTACAAAACAGACGTCTCATCGAGTTGATACAACCACAACAAAGTTTCTCTGAGTCAGCTCTGTGTTGGATATGGCCCCAACCCGTCACTGGTCACTCGTTACCACACCCTCGTGGTCCCCACCAACCCCTCATTTATTCTTATTTTACGTCTTTCACTAGTGATCTCAGCTATTTTGTATTTTCACCGCACGGTTCGCAACCAACCACCGCCACCGCACGGAATTTTCCATCTCAATTTGACCATCTCCGGTTTTTATCATTCGTGTACACAAATAGTAAATCTGGAAATCTGATGTCTCGCTGGAGGGAAATGTCGACTTTAGGTTATTTTGTAAAGTTGACAATTTGGATTTTGACACGTGGGCACTGAAACTCGATATGTTTTCTCTTTGCAGGATTGGAAGGATTTTTGGATCAAATGAACAAACTCGCACATTTGAGGTTGTTCAAAGGTCGCTCTAGAGTAACATGGAGGAATTTCGATTAGCAAGAGCCCAAACAAGTGTGTACCTAGGAAAATGTGACAATTTTGTGGTTGAATCATATCGCGTTCTTCTTTCATCGGGCAATTTCTTTTTAAATAATTTGAATTTGATCCGAAAGAGTTTTAGGTTCATTCAGATTTCAAGACTCGAATCGGGTCTGATCAACACAAGAAATTTGGTCATATTTCAAGTCTATATTATCATCTCTATATTTAGGATCATCTCGATTTTGATTGAATTTAATTTGAAAGTGATAAAAATAAATATAGTAATATTGTGAGGGATAAAAAATTAAAAATGATATGAATTATGCAGAACCGGATGATCGCTACAGGTTGTCATTTGTCAATAAGTAAAAAAAAATTATATTTGTAATATTTATTAGAAAATATATTTCATTAGAGAGCGTTATGAAATTATCCATCCACGATCTGTCTAGTCCATTGATAGACTATAACTGGTCCAATTTTCGTTCGATATTTTGTTGAAAAAATTTAGTCCAGTATTGTTCTGGACGACTGGACTGATGCCCAACCATAACTTTAATGATTCTTGATAAGCGTGGTCTGACATGTAAACGATAATTTTATTAGTGAGCGTTGACAACACCGCCGATGATAAGAAAAATTGGACATATTAATGATGTGTGTGGTGCACGTAATTGAATCTCATCTATGTTTGATACAATCCAATATGTAATCACTATGGTTAAATGTTAAGTGATAAATTTTCATGTAATCTAACACACATATCGACAAACTGAGGTGTGTGGCCATTGAAGAGACAAAAACACTCGTCTAGTATTTTGCGCCACACGTCGGCACATGTGGATAGCTCTCAGTATACACGTTACGAATATTCTAAAAGCCGTTTATGAATAGTTTTGTATATTAATTTTTAATGTATATACAGATTTGACAATTTAAAAGTGCGTGTTGAGTTTCGTCCCGTATAAAAATAACTTATCCCATACTTTTTACTGCATAATTTTTTTATTAGTTCAAAAAAAAAATTGAACTCTTATTTATTTTTTCTTATTCGACTTGTGTAATTAAATTGAATTTTAATAAATATTAAATTTTGTAAATGTGAGCATCAAACATGGGGAATGTCCGTCTCTGCCGGCTTTTTCTTCCACTTGATTGCAAAATACAATTAACTAAACATATTATAATATAAATATATGAAAGAGTTATTATTATTTTATTTATCATCATCATTGTGATGATTCATCCTCCTAATATTTATCAAAATTATTATTTTATTTGGAATAAAAATATTTGGTAGTGCATGGTGTAGAATTTAAATACTAAATAAAAAACAAATTGTGCGGGCTCTTTCGGATGTGTTTTATTTATTTATTTAGTGAACATGAGGACAATGACCCTTATGAAAGTGATTGATCTATGTTTAATTAGTAACAAACTCATGATAATATGATTTAAATATTTCTCACAACTAATTAAGTTGAGCAAGAATTTGATGAAAAAAGTACGTAAAATATGTTTGGTATTTTTTATACATATAAAAAAGGTATTGCAAATTTATGAGGTACTATAACGAACATAGAAATACGATAAAATATGTTAAAATCGGACAATATAATAAAAAAGTGATATAATTTGAGAGTCAAACGAACACTTGAATGTATGTTCACTATAAGATAAACAATGATAATATATAGCGTTGTAGTAGGAGTGCTACTTGCATGCTTCAACGTGAAGATTTGGGGTTCATGACCTTGGGCCTGAGAACCACATTGTAGCACACTGATAAGCAAAGCTCAAAGTGCGAGCCCTAAATTTCACCTCAAACGCGAAAACGAGCACCTCTACCATTATGAAATCAAAGGCCTACCAATTCGACTGATATGAGAATTTAGAGGGCGTGGAAATGAGAATGTAGCAAATAAATCTCTGTGTGAAAAAAGGCCACATGTCTCCTAACTTGGGCGAGTACTCGTATTAACAACACCAAGATTGTATGGTTATGTGTTGTCTTGTGGTGAATTGTTGATAATGGTAAATAGTTTTCATGACGCTGGACAATTAAGAAGTGATAATATCACACGTTAAATGATAATATTTAACATAAAATGATGATGAAGATGATGCAATGATGATGTCACTATCCAAGGCACTTTGAGGGAGAGTTTCCGAGAATGCACCGGACTGCCAAGTTTGGGAGGTTGGCTAAGAGCGTATCATGTCCAGGATCTTCACAAGTGTTTATCGGCAATACAAAGTATATGATACATGACAGGTTACCAATAAAGTGTACCTCGCCCAAAATGGCCAGAGAGACTTATATGGTTCGACTACTTATTGGTGGCATGGGGACTAGGAATGAGTTTGAAGCGAAGCATGTTGTAGACATTGAAGTCCTATGAGGAAGCTCGTGAGGTTCTAATGTCTCTTGAGAAGGCTCATAAAGTGTGAAAGAACCTATAAAGAATGTTAGACCCATTTATGTCAAGTCTTGTATAAAAGGTTATGGTTAACAGAGTCTGAGTCATTAAACAACATCATTTGAGGGGTCCCAAAATAAGTGTGAATAGATATCAAGATCGTGGAAGATAATGACACTCTTTCATGGATTGATTTGGATCTTGTTATCAGCGCTAAAATGAATTCATGTGAGTTAAATTAAACTAAAGCCGATAAAGGATTATCAAGAGAAAAAAATGAATTTGGAGGGTCTCATACAACTGAAAAATGGGCTTCTCAAAACAAATATGAGTCATATGAAGATGCAAGAGGTTTTTTTTTTTTTAATAAAAAAAAATGGTGCTACAAGGGTCTCTTATGGCTATAAGGGGATGTTATGGAGATTTTTGGTGACCCCAATTTTTATCTCTTTTTTTTCGATCCTCCTTTTGACCAACGAGATCGCGCAAGCTCTAGCAGAAAGTAAGCTTCTTAAAAAAGTGATGTGCTTGAGAATGTAAAAAATTAAAATAATTAAAAAATTGAGTGAATTTTTATCCCCCAATGGTAAAATGATGTTTATTTTGAAAGAAAATTTTCACGTTAAAATGACATTTATTACGAAACAGATGCAGTATTAAATTCGGGCTTAATTTTAACTTTGAAGGATTTGATTTATCAATTTCGAGCTTAATTTTTTGCATGGTAGGAGAACATGCCCCCAGAAAACTTTGAACTAAAATTTCATGTAGCATAAGTTTTGTTACTTATAATATTCTTAAGCAAATCAGCTGCTTGAATTTTATCACAGCAACAAAATACGTAGGCACATGAGAAATAATTGATTTTCCTGTTTGTAAAAGGTCAAAGACGAATTCGTTTGAGGGCAAAACTAACATTTTGTCCTACAATAATTATGATACTCAATTATATGTTTTTATTTCATTTTGAAAAAACATTTATATATATATATATATATTATGAAGAGTAATATGGGCATCAGTTGACTAATATAACTTTATATCAGTTACACTAATAAGGTGATGACACCTTATTTAAAATCATGGATCTGGACGGGTCGCTCCGCTCCCACAAATTCACTTGAGTGGGAATAAGTGAAATTTGATGAGCTGTCATCACCCCATTGACTTGATTAAGTTGCAACTGATATAAGTCAACTGATACACATTTTACTCAATTTTAAATGTATAAAACCATCCTCAAGTAAATTTATTAAATACAGTATAAAACTAGAACATTAAGAAACTTGTTCTCATGTGTCGGTTGTTCCATATCTAATATGGGTCAACAACCATTTAGTCGGTTTAATAATCTAATCAGTTGAACTATTAGAGTATATAAACATTAAAGATAAAAATGAGATCGCTCGATATCACATATGCGTCTACCATTTAGATGATCTGGTCAAAACTCTGGACTCCCGTTAAAACTCCTTTAAAGCTCAAACATATAGGGGAAGTAACACAAATAATTCAACAACCAACTAAACATTAGTGAATTTTTATATCTACATACATATGAAGTGCAAATTATATGTAAACCTTCCGAACAAGCCTTGTAATCTATTCAAATGTATTAGTATGAAACAACATTAAATTTAAAAATATATATCTTCTTGGACGAAAAAGTAATATTCTCATTATTGAATCACAAAATATAAATGGTTTAATTAACTTACTAAAAAAAAAGATTGGTGGAATTATAACATTAAAAAAATGTAACTTTGTACAATAAATAGTAAATTAGTGCAAAGGAGATCTTGTAATAAATATAGAAAAAAAAAATAGGCAACACAGCCACGTGCACACATCATGTTCATTAGTTTAAATTAAAAAACAAAAAATAATAATTAAAAAAATGCTAAATGTATAAAATTTTGTATACAAAATGACTTGGCAGCCTACGTGACGTCTACTTAATTTGTATTTTTTGTAGTTTAAAAATACTTTTAACGAACAACAACCCGACGTATATGATACCACCACCCTCCCATGAATTTTTGGCACGGAGCGCCCGATTTATTAGACATCTTACACACGTGGCGCGTTACAATTGCGCCAACTTATCAAAAAAATATTTGATGTGTCATGCCTCATTTGCTGACACATCATTTTACACACTTATTTTTGTACAAAATTTTGTACATATAATATTACTCTAATAATTATTAGGTGACAAAAATGAAAATAAAAAGGATTAAAAAAACTTTAAAAACAAGCAACTCCACTATCTATCTCAACTCCAAAGAAAAAAAAAAAAATTCTGGCGTGCGCTAACTACTTATAATAATAGTAATAATCTCCCGAGGTACCAATGGCTGTCTTCCACGTGTCGCTCATTCGTGTAAAGTCGTGTGGCCATGTGAAACATTATTGGACGTTGAGAAAGTTGTTTAGAGAAAAACATTTTTTCATTTTTGTTTAGACAAAATTACCAATTTTAGTACAAAATATTTGATTACACGCATGATCTTGAGGTTTATTTAATTATTTTGATGAAATCTTGAGGGTTATTAATTTTAAATGCACAATTATTTGGGATTTTTTCATAAAATCAAACTTTGACACGTACAATTTGCACCAAAGATCGATCTCATTATCTGACACGAGATTTTGACATAAATGAATGCACCAAAGATCTCATTGTCTGAGTTTCATAGAAGATCAAT
Source organism: Pelargonium cotyledonis (assembly GCA_036897625.1). Classification (NCBI taxonomy): domain Eukaryota; kingdom Viridiplantae; phylum Streptophyta; class Magnoliopsida; order Geraniales; family Geraniaceae; genus Pelargonium; species Pelargonium cotyledonis. The sequence goes on along the minus strand of JAYMTA010001927.1, from coordinate 9,757 downwards.
TTTTATACTAAAAATCTCGTGTTTAAGTCACCTATAAGACATCGATATCATATAATGATGTTTGATTTTAATAATAATATTCATATAAAAGATAGCTAGTGAGAAAAAAGAATAATAATATATATAATTCGTAACATTTCTTCTAATACGCGCATAGACTCGTTACGTCGTTGTTCTCTGTTTGGAAATTATTTTAACTTCTTGAAAGGATAAGTACTAACTATATTGTGGATTTGTAGAAATATAGTATAGACTATGAAAAAACAAAGCCATGTTGACCTAAAAAAGCCACCATTTATCTTCATTTGACTTGCATTTTAAATAGTGTTGGTATTGGTAGGCGACCATGTGCGAAACTTTTTGGAGCCGTAACACTTGTTTACACGGAAATTATACTCCAAAAGATGGTCCATAGGAATTGGCTTTGGTCTTTGTTGAACAATAATCATAATAGTAGTCTAGTTCTTATGTTTGAATCTTTGTTTCTGTATGGTCCATTCAATGTAAAATGAGTGTCAAAATAAAGATTTAGTCTCACAAAGATCAAATTCTCGCATTATTTTAATGTTTTTTAAAGTTTATGAATTACACGCCATATCGGAAGAGGAGGCATCAACGAACGCAAAAAAGTAATGTCTAATTAAGTCTTTACTTGATAAAATCACCGTAACAATTTATATATTCTATAAAAAAAAATTATGACAAAGCCCTCTTCTACACTAATTGCTCACAAACACTTGACGTAACAGTTGATTGGGGACATGTGGAAATGAGTCACATAGTGATAAAAATGGGATGACAACTACAAAAATATATATTTTTTTAAATTATAAATAGAGAAACACAAGCAATAAGGATGTACGTACACTCACTATATTATATTTGGTGGTTAAAATATAGTTTCAATACCGAGATTTAACTTATTCGTCATATATATTTAAGACGGAGAAGTCTTGTTTCACAGAAATAAGTCCACAAGAACAAGATGATCTCACATCTGATCACCCGGAAAATTCTTAAAATAAAAATAGTAATGTATTTTAAAAATGAACACATCCATACGACCATAACACCCAAATATATATTCACAGATATTTGTACGGATAAGTCAGAAAGATGGAAGCTACTTTTTTTTAGTTTAACATAATGAACATATCTTTTCTACGAAGTATTTGAACGTAACCGAATATATTATAGTATAAAAGAATGTATACCGTATAAAGATAAAATCGCTATCTAGCTAAACTTTGTAACAACAAATGTCAAAATATAATCATTGCAACCAAAAATAGAAGTTCTAATAAATTTAGATACCTACAAAAGAAGGGTATGCAAAAATATACCCAAAACAAGTGTTGAGTTGCATCTACAATCCTCTATCTAATGGTGACATGAGGCAAAGCTTTTTGGAGCCGTAGCACTTACTATCACGCAATCTAGCAAGCAAAGATATGCGTGTTGTGCGTGGATGGTGAAAATTCATGGCAAAGAGCATAAACTTTTGCCATTCCGATGACGCTTTTGATTCAAAATAAACGACATTTTCAAACGTTACGTTTATTTTCGTGAAAGTGGGAAACAAATTAAAAACCGAACCTTTTTTTATAATTCAAGAAGAAACGCAATGACATGGAATAAAAGTTAAGTAATGAACAAAAGAAACAATGGGTTTTTGGTATAGACTTTGGTGTTGCATGATATAGAAAATGTCTCATTCCTACAGCTAAGGGTGTTGCTTTTTATTGCCTTTTATGTATATAATTTTCTGTTTGTGCTTGGTGGTGTTCGTTTCTTGTTTTGGAGTGAAAGAGAAGTGAAATTGTTTTTGTGGGGAAGCTTGGCCATGTGACATGTATGGTGGTTTATGTGACATGCATGTTCCAAATTAGTTTGGGTTTTATCTACCAATGGCCCCAACACCATTAAGTTTTTAAGACCCATCAACCCAAAAAATCATTAACACAATCAATACTAAAATTGCAGATGTAATTAGCTGAAGTACATAGAGGAGTAAAACCAGAAATAGTTTAGAAAAATTAATAAGCTACGGTTGAAAGAAAATTTAGTAAGACGCTCACGTGTTTGAAACAAGCTGAAGTGTGACCGTCGCACTAAAGCAGATTTGTAGTCAAAACAAAATGCCTTTGGACATGATCAATGCCGTTATGGGACGTTTTCAGACAATTTAGAGGGTGTTGGAGTTATTTATTTATTGATTTTTGATATAATTTGAACCCCTTTTTTATTTTTTTTTATTAGAATTAGAGTTTGGATAGTTTAAGCGTTTGTTAACTTCAGCTTGTTGTTTAGTTGTTTTATGAATTTTTATTATTGATTACAAAAAAAGTAATTTTCTACGAAATTGTTATTGTGCTAACCATTTAGTTCATTTTCGTTTTCGTATAGTTGTGCATCATGGTCTCTAAATACAATATTGTTCTTCTTAACAACTAATTATAACATAATATGTGTTAACATTAAAGTGATCAAGTGCATTTTCCCACCCACGCCTTATAGACAACACACTTAATGGGTTGTCTTTTAAGGACGTAGGTAAAAATTATCTACATAATTTATAACTCATTTCATAAGAGTTGACGTTTAATAATAACTAATACAAGCAGTTGAAAACATATTGCAACATCTCTATCCTAAAATATAATTAGAAAACTAAACTACTTGACCCGTCTATTTGATACGTCATTATACGAATCATCTAATAATACTGTTTGCACTCAATTAGTCTAAGAATCTCCAACATTAATATTTGATTAAGACGTTTATTATGTATGCGTTTTCATACCGATCATACAAATCATATAAAAATAGAAAAACTACATGAATGTAGACAAAAACAAAGACGTGTATATATGCACATATAGTGACCTCAAAGTTGTTTGATAACAATGTTTTTGAAAGTTGTTAAAGAGAGAACAAGTTGGAATAGGCAATGTGATTGGAGCAAAATTAAAGTCATTGTAGCATGAAAGGCCAGGTGGAAAGTCAACACAAGATAAAAGAAAAATTGAAAATAATTTCATAAAAAAGAAAAGAATATAAAAATCCAAAATTGTTAGGCAAACGTCACCTTCAAAATGTGTCACTTTCTGGAGAAAATTTTCTTATGATATGTACACAACTCTAACTCTCCTTCATGGATTTTCCTTGGAAAATATGCAAATAGTGAAAGGAGAGATAGAGAGAGCTTTATGTCATCTTCATAAGCAATAGAGAGAGAAACAAGAATACCGTGAATTTCGCCTAACTATGGCAATAAACCGACCTTTGATCACAAGAAATTTCGGATATAATCTTGTAATTACTCTTTTGGTAAACTAAACAACCACATTTTCTTGACAACGATCTTCCCTCCGACAAGGTTGATGCAGGAAGCTTGAGCGTTTATGAGCTTAGGTGGTTCGAATTTGTTCATGTCAGCGTGCCAACGATTAGGGGTACTTGGAAGGGTATTTTAGTCATTTCTTAATTTTAGATTTAATTTTGGATTTTATATTCATTCAAGTTATGGTTCAAGTATTTTTTGGCTTAATTATTGATGATATTGAATTTGCTTAAGACTTGGGCTTCTCAAGCCAATAGATGATATGTTGTTTGAAGGGAATTTTAGTCATTTTTATCTTAGATTTTTTATTTTTTATTATGTCTTTATTCAAGTATAGTTATGAGTGCTTTCGAGCTCCCAAGTATAGATTATCTCATATTTGGATGAAACTTTTTGTCTCAAATCAAACGAGGGGTCCTTAGAAGGGCATTTTGGTCCTTCTATTTTTCATTTGTTGCTGGATTTGATTTTGTTCGTGTCACGGTCTTGAGAGCTTTCAAGCTAGGTGCCAATGATCTCGGTTTTGGATGAAACTTGGCCGCCTTAAGCCAACGAATGAGGGATCCTTTAAAGGGCCAACGTTTTGATCTTTTTTTACTAGATTTTTTTTCATTGGATTCTTTCATTTATTGGAGTTATGGTTTGAATAGAAATATAAAGAATAATACCCAATATTTATTTTGTCAAAGTTATTGAGTTTAATTGTTTTTTTTTATAAATAAAGTTTTTTTATAAAAATGGAAATACTTTATTTTATTAATAGATAAAGAAGAATACAGATAATTGTTTCAACTCTAGGGGTCCGAACCAGACATGGACATAGGATCTAAACACCCTATATCGCAGGTTCGATCTAAGTGAGGCATAATCCAAACCTCAATATAGTTTTGAAAAACAAAGAAACCAACAACTGGAACCAAGTAACCAAGCTGTGATTGCGAGACCTTACAAGGCATCCCGGGTCCTAACATTAGACCCGCGAAAGCAAAAACAGAACGAGACATCCATGTCTCAGTGAACCACACCCTCCATGCTACCACCGGACGCCCCACCATCTCCCAGGGAATACCGGTCTCCCACGGTGGCCTCCAGCCGCCACCGCCCATCCTCCCGTACGCTTATCCGTCTAAGCGAGCCTGCTCATCAAGGCTCGCTTGAAACAAGGAGATGGAGAAGAGGAACCCTAAGCGAAGCGCCATGGAGAAGCAGCAGCACGAGAGATCCATTGGAGCCGAAAAAGAGCAGAGTTAGCGCACAATATTGAGCGCCTGTCGCTGCTCGTCTAGGCTTGCTCTTCCGACCCTGCATGTCACCGTCCTTGTCTTGAAAACGCCCGTAGAAGACCACTGATGCTGAGAAACCACTACCACCGTCGGAACTGATCTAGAAATGGTTCTGAGATTTGGGCTTAAAACCCTAAACTGCTATCAGGAGCAGAGAGACCAAAAATAAGAATATTATTATAAATAAAGTTAAATTGCATACAATTTAAAATTTAAACTTAAAACTCATAATTCATATATTTCTGAACATGTTTATTTTACTAAAATACAATTTATCATTTAAACAACAACTTTAACACGTTAATCAAACTATTCGCGGTTCGTCATTTCATTATAGTAAAGAAAGATTAGATGCTTTTCTTTCCCATAACGACGTGACTTGAGAACATAATAGAATGTCAAGTTACCAACCAATGAAAATTCAATAAAACAAACATTAATTTAGAAGAAAAAAATGTAAAGGAGGAGAAAAAAAAGTTGAGAGGGGATTAATATTATTCTAAAGTTACAGCCTAAAATGATTGACATCTCATAATCAAGGAAGTGTTGTTGAGGGTCATTTGATGCAATAATACAAAGTGGAGAATCTTTTAGTTGTATGACACCACACACAAACACATTATACCTTATTGTGTTCAATTTTTAGACTGTTTTCATTATAATAATAGTTATCATGATTGATATTATTTTTATTCGTTTTCATCGATGTTTGTTTATTGAAAGAATGTATATATAATACTGCAGAATTGCCATTTCCATGTTCTTAATTACTTTATCCCTCTCAAAATGAGTGTCATATTTTTATTTTTATGCAAAAATTAAAAATGATAAGATAGTTTAGTGTGTTTTTAATATTACCATCACTTTCTCACATGCATCTTCATGTGCATAATTATCCATATGCAAAAGTGATACGGGAAATATGGGAAAAACAATAATATATTAACCTAAAAATAAAAACAGAACACTCATTTTAATACAAAGAAATTAGACAAATAAGACACTCATTTTAGAACAGAAGGAGTATATTATTTTTTGTGATTGTCAACAAGAAATTTATTTGATTATAATGAAGTTGGAGCTCGTATTAATTAACATCATTTCGATCGAATGTTATTTGGTAATTCTTTCATGCCCCTATTTGGTTCGGAGCTGAATTTGACTCGTTCGGTCGATATTTTTGTTGTTGTTGTTGTTGTAGTGTTAGAACAAATTTGTTGAGATTTTGTGACTTAATTGTAGGTTCCTAGTACGAGGCTTAAGGGGGGTACAATCAGTGTCCTTAGTCTTGAAACATTGCAAACATATCATTTATTAGGTAGAAATGTGGACATGTTTGTAGTAAATTGACCACCTCGAGTATGAGAAAATCAATGTTTCTTTCTAAATGTCACAAATACTATCTGATTTACGGAGAGTTTAAGAGAGAATTAGATATGATAATATCATTCCCCTTCATCTTTTAAAGATGTGGTATCTATACATACAATCAAAATAGACGATCTGATGACACCTGATTAACTGAAAGTGTGCGGCGCATGGTGAGCTAATGACTTGCCTTTCAAACATTATTTTAGACACCCTTTTGGGTTTTGGGATTTTCCTCATGTGTGACCTAGATTGAGCTGCCTTAAGCATGTCTTTAGGGCGTGCCTTTTGACATGAGGGTTTTAAGGAAGATTTTTTGGGAGTGAGGTATAGAGCGGGCTTGAGGCCTTAGTCCTTAGCGGAGCAAACATCAACACCATGGTGTGGGCTAGCGTGAGTTCTCGCCTTACGTTCTTGTTGCAAGTTTGCCCCTAACTTGCCTCGAATTTGCAAGATAGAACGCAATGTTGTGGTACAAAGTTACACCTCACCTCATAAATCGATGTAAATTCGTGTTTGAATTGCCTTAGAGTGGAGATACACAACTTGACGTGGCACGAGGTCCCACCCCTTAACGAGATCACGGGAGCAAGACTTGCTCCCGTTCCAAGATCACGGCATCATCCATCTAGGGTGCAACATCAATACCCATATTATTGGTAAGAGGAGAATATTCACATTTTACATATAGACTTTGTCTCTATATAAATGCTCTTTACACTCCTCTTATTAGTGATGTGTGATTCTCGTTCTCTTGGTTAAGATTCTTACTTTTACGCTCGAGGCAATTTTGTAGGTAGACAGCAGAATGTACTTTTATTGGTGTGCTACCTTTGCGCAGACTCCAGGAGCCTAAGAGTAACGATCTGTGCCTCAGGCTCCGTCCTAATGTCTTTAGCTCCATCTGCGAAATTTCAGACCTGGTACATTTTCTAGACGACAACATAGTACTCCAGTAAACCGAAATTAACTAAGTTAGAAAAGACACATCAATTAGAAAATATGGAGCTACCTAGTAATCGTGTTTACTTTCAATCACTCTTTGAAACGCAAAAATAGATAAAAATTGACTTTCATATATTGCTTGATCAAGAAAATATTTGTTACCAAACTCGACACCTATAATTTATTTTAGGTATATAGCTTTAGGTCAAATTAACTTATGTCTGCAAATATGAAGTAATTTGGAGGTACAAGCTAATTACAACACTTATTATCATTATATAGTAATGTTGTGGATTAGATAGAGAGATGGATATGGATTTTTATTTCCTTAGCAGCAAAGATTATATGTATGTTTTTCATGTTTTTGGTTTGTTAGCTAAGACAAGTGTTGAATAAAACTTTTGTAGATTTTGATTCTCTGTTTTTTTTTTTTTCCATAGATATATACACCATCTTTTTCTTCTTTGTAGAAGATAAGAATTTATGTTTTTGTGTTGGTGCTTTTCTTGTTTATGCATGTTCTCTAAATTTGTAAGATGAAAATTTGATGTATAAAGTAGAAGATAACATATAGACGCAAACCAAAAAAGAAAATTAGAATAAGTTTATATGCAATGCGATGGTATTAATAAGTTTTATAATGAGAGATGAAATAAGATTCTTCTCTTAATTTCTTGGTGTCAATTATTAGTTAAAATGCGGTTTAATTAATAATTATACAACACATTAACATGTTGTTTGTTAAGTGAATCGTCTATACAAAGTTTGATGCAACTCTTATTAAAAATAATGGTTGAATAATAGTTATCATAAGATTAAAAACATAGAAGTTGTGGTGCAATGATATATAATGGTTACTCAAAATTCTAACTCGCACAAAAAGTGAAATAAAGTAATATAAAAATTACAAAATATTAAAATGACCAAACCGCCACGCAAACAACCTCGTAACGTGAAAATGTGACTTAAGCATTGTATAAAGCTGAAATTTTAGTTTGTTGACTATTTCGTTTGCGCCAACTAAATTTCAACACAATTCAAGAACTTCAACATTTGAGTACTGAATTCATATGTTTAAATTTCTCATATTTAGGGGAAACAAAATTATGATAGATTAAACAGGGTTGTGCCAAATTTCTAAAGAATACAAAACAATCAACAAATCAAGTTAATTGTATCTTAATTTGTTTTTTTCTTTTGTTTCAGAATAATTGTTATTTTCTTATTTTTTCTTAGAGATCAAAGATTCATTTGTTATGATTAATTTTCATTCTATGAACCTCATGTTCTTATAGTAACACATTCAATATATTCAAGCTAATTTATTTTGAGAACAATGTTTTCTTGTTTAAGGGAGTATATTATTAATAATTCGTGCATAAATAAAATTTATAGGAGTATTTTTTTAATAAAAAAAGTTAGGCATAGAACAAATTGCAAAGCTATGACAACTATAAGGTTAGGTATTTGTGATCCAATTTTGAACCCAAAACTCAAGCAAATTATTGTCTATATGCATTTTTAGAGGAATGACAAGATTGAAAAAAGGCCACAAATAGAATTAGGTTCTCTAAGCAATATGGACATTGATTTTTGATTGACAAGGAATGTTAGTGTTACCAAATTAACATGGAATCTATATTACACCACACACCTACAATGCACAAGAATTAAAACTTTACAGGACAAGAAGAGCACAAAGCTCATGACTAGGATTTGGAAACAAAACAATGAGCACAATATGCTCTCTCATTCACAATTTGTCTCTTGTATATATGCTTTTAATTCCACCGAATTCTTTTCAGAAGCACTTTTTTTGTTCTACAACGTGTTGCATTGTCACCCGAAAAGAATATTGTTGTCGTTCAAGAAGTTGAAAATGTGATGAACACATGGAATTAGTATCCTAAAATAGTATGTTCTCTTCTCGACAATCAGTCTCTTGTACACATGTTTTTACTTCCATTAAGTTTTATTCAAATGTATCATTCTTCAGCTACGCGTCGCAATATCATTTTAAAATAATATTACGGGATTCGATAAATTTAAAATATGACGATAAACAATTGGTATCCAAAAATAGTGATCAGAAGAATTGATATTAAGAAATTTGTGGTATTGGTATATAGTATAAAAATAAACAATTTGATAGTTTATTCAAGTATCAAATGAATAAGACTCTTGTGGGCATGGAATTTGATCACAGTGTCTATAGGTCCATTCATGGCACACAAGTCATGAAGGTAATTAATGATTGATAATTGATGCCTGAACTGTTTTTGTGCCTATTCATCTTTAATGATAAAAGACAGCAATTATTTCATGCAAAAAGTAATAATAAAAATGATTCCGAAGATAGATTTTTTAAAATATATTGACGTATTCGTCCCAAAATAAGTGTTATGTTTCTATTTTTATATTACTATATTACTATTTTTCTTATATTACCGCTATTACTTATGCACATGGGCAGTTCAACACATGAGTTGTAGGTGGAAAAATGAGAGTAATAATCGAAACCCACTAGATTATGTGATAATTCTTCATTTTTGCAAAAAAATAGAAACATGACACTCATTTTGGAATAGATGGAGTATATAGTTTTTGGTTTAAATATATATGAATATTTATATAGGGTATAATGAATATTAGTTGATTGATATAAAGTTATATCAATTAAACTAATAAGTGATGACACCTCATTTAAAATCAAAGTATATAGTTATATATATATATATATAGTTTTTAGGTGAAAATTATGGTTTTTTGGGCCCATAAAAGCCCAATAAAGATCTACTTGGGCCAAGTCAAGCCCACT